>JABXWE010001584.1:0-15634 GCA_014611495.1 Limonius californicus | reverse complement strand
AAAACTAAAGCAAACATTACAGAGTGTCTAAACGCATTTCAAACGCAACTCGATACTTAGAGAAACAATACTTAAAGTTTTTATTTTAAGTTTTGCCCGACAGTTTCATTATTTTTGCAATTTTTTCCATATATTTTGCCTTCTTTGCAAAACAGAATATTGCGGATGTTTTAAATTGTACAATTCTTCATAATGTTGTACCACAGAAATTAGAGTAGCATCATCCATTTTTGCTTTCGTTGTTACTAACTTATTAATCTAGTGTTTAATTACTCAGATATTCAACTGCTTGTAAACTGTACCAACATTCAGCAGTCAAGCTTGTAGTGCTTTACGTTTTGCAACAACTGACGTCATCAACACACACCGCATCTCACGGATTTGATGGTGTTTCGACGATGTGATTCCGCAATTCCGTTTATGCGATCCTTCCGATGCGGATAATATGCGATACTCAATAGTATTACATATGATAGCAAACAAAAATGCGACCCGTCCGTTCCGTCCGTTCCGTGCGATGCGAAGCCTACCTTTAGGAAGAACTTTTAGGGGAGAAGAATTTATTGAATACAATTAATGTTTGGATACGTTTAGGAAGTAGTGGCATAAATTATTACGTACTTGATGAAATATTTATTTACTATAGCGGCAACAATTCGTTAGCACCTTATCGATATGCTGATAATATAATGATAATGTTTGTTGGTGGCTCAGTTGGTAAAAAGCATCCTTTCTAGACGAAACATCGATTATGGCTTGGATTTGACCACCAGCATTCCCACGCAACGAAAAAATTTTGTGTTGTAACCCACTAGATAGGGTTACCGGCGCATTTTTTAAATAGTATCCCCTATAATTACTTATGAACAGAAAGAGTAAAAGTAACGGACAGAAACAAATGAGAATTAGAAATTGCCTGTAAAAGAATGGAACAGTTACCGTCAACATTATGACGTTCTGCACATCTCACTGCAATTGAAGTTTGTACTTGTTGGAGCATGTGTTCGTTTAAAGTTGCTGCCGCTTCGTTAATACGATTAGTTCAATCGTCCACATTGTTCACTGCTGTGAGATATAAAAATCCTTCAGATAACCCCATAAACAAAAATCGAATGCCGTTAGATCTGGCGACCTTGGCAGCCCAGCTATAGCACCCACACGACCAATTCACCGGTCTGGAAAATGATTTTGAAACCAATCACGAATAATGATTCCATAATGGGCTGGAGCACCATCGTGTTGATTTCACATCTTTTGTGTAACTATCCGTGGAACGCTTTCCAATAGTATTTGAAAATCTTCATTTAGAAATCGTAGGAAATTTTCAGTATTAACCTGATTTGGCAGAAAGAGGACCAATTAAATTACTTATTTACCATACCTTCCCAAATATTAACACTGCATCGATATTGATAAGTTTAAAGATGAGTTGCATGGGAGTTCTCATCTGCCTACACATGATTATTTTGAGTATTATGAACCTTATCTTGGGTACATGTAGCCTCATCTGTCCTCAAAATGCTGCCAATAAAATTCGGATTTTTCTGACGTTGATTTAATAGACTTTCACAAGACCTAATTCGTGCGTTATAATCCTGTGGTAATAAGTGTTGCCTACAATGCGAGTAATATCACATACGTTTCTCCTAGGCTCCCATTCATTTAAATCTAACACATTTTCTTCAATATTGGAGTGTATTACTATAAACGACCACCATCACTTCTTTTTAGACCAACACTTCCATCTCTTGCCGTTGGTCAGTTTGCTTATCAACTGTGTGGTTTAGATGTCTTCTGTTTGGATAGCGTTCTGCATATAGCTCGGTGCATTACAATTAGTACCAACCTCTCCAAGAATCCAAATCAAGTCAGTGTACTCAGCAAATGTGCATTCCATAAATGCAAGTGCAACAGAATTTACGTAAAAGAACAGAACAATTGTTACAAAAAAATCTTTATATTAGCCCCCATAGGGGTAACGACAGGACAAAAGACAAAACTTTTCGTAATAGACCTGAAACACCGAATTGTTACCCACGGGTAAGACACTGCAACGTTTCGGTTTGTTCACCACGGCTAACTCGTCTGCGAAATGGGTGTGGGTGAATCGACAACAAAATTCTCAAGAGGGCGCCAAGAACCAAAGTGAAGTGAATGCTGTAAATAAAGCCTCTACATTTGACGCTAAAGCGTAAAAAGAAACCCTAGTACTAGAACCGACCTTCGAAGAATTTATGGAAATAATTATGAATCAGAAAAATGGCAAGACTCTGGGTACAGACAAAGTAGAGGCAGAACTGTCAGAACTGGGCAGATGTAGTGGTACTAGAAAGAATATATGAATTAATGGCGCTCATTTACCCCATTTACAAAAAAGGTAACAAGAATTTAGCCAATAACTACAAACCAATAGCCTTGCTTAACGTGGTATAGGAAATTCTCTCACAACTGATAAATCTAAGGCTAAAACAAGAAGCCGAACTTAAAGTCGGCAAATACCAGGCAGACTTCAAAAATGGAAAATCGGTATTAGACCAAACGTTTATACTGAAACAAAGCCAAGAAAAATGCAGCAAAAAGAACATCCCGATACATACTCTTTTCATTAACTTCCGGCAAGAATACGACAGAATAAAAAGGAAAGCAATCTACAAGGCACTAAAAGATCTGAACATCTCAGAAGAACTAACAGAATTGGTCAGAATGACACTAAAGAAAACAACAAATGCGATAACATTCAGAGGATACCAATACAGTGAGTTCAGGAGTAATTCGGAACTAACGCAAGGAGATCCCCTCTTGACGATCATCTTTAACATAGTGTTAGAAAACGTAATGAGAGAAAGCAACATAAGCTTAGAGAAGAATATAATAAACGGACCATATCAAGAGCTAGCATACGCGGATGACCTGTTGGTATTAGCAATAACTGAAGAAGAGCTCAAAAGAATAATCAAAAAACTAGACGAATCAGCAAGAAAATCAGTCATTAATAAATTAAGAAAAATCAAATTACATGGTGTTAGGGAGAAAGCCAACATCTAACCTTTAAAACAAATAACGAAGATAAAAGGTACAAGTGAAACATAGTAAACAGTGTGGTGTACCTCGGGTCAGAGATAACAAGCGAAGGAAATCAAGGAAGTGATATCAAGAGGAGAATAACTATGGGCTCGAGATGTGCAGGAGCTCTAAAAAATCTACCGAAAGACAAGAATATACAAAGAGTACTAAAGTTAAGAGAGTACAGAACGGTGATCAGATCAGTGGTAACCTTTGGGGGTGAAACGTGGGTAGTTACAAAAGAAAATGAAAAAGTTTGGAAATATGGGAAAGAAAAGGACTACGTAGAATACTAGGAGGCACCAAAGTGATGTGAATGCTGTAAATAAAGCCTCTACATTTGACGTCAAAGCGTAAAAAGAACACCTAGTGCTAGAACCGACTTTTGAAGAATTTATGGAAGTAATTATGAATCAGAAAAATGGCAAGACTCTGGGTACAGACAAGATAGAGGCAGAACTGTCAGAAATGCGCAGATGTAGTGGTACTAGAAAGAATATACGAATTAATGAAGGAAATATGGAAAAGGAAAGAAATGCCAGAAGAATGGACGAAGGCGCTCATTTATACCATTTAAAAAAAAGTTTACAAGAATTTAGCCAATAACTACAAACCAATAGCCTTGCTTAACGTGGTATACAAAACTCTCTCACAACTGATAAACCTAAGGCTGAAACAAGAAGCCGTACTTAAAGTCGGCAAATACCAGGCAGACTTCAGAAATGGAAAATCGGTATTAGACCAAACGTTTATACTGAAACAAAGCCAAGAAAAATGCAGCAAGAAGAATATCCCGATACATACTCTTTTGATTAACTTCCGACAAGAATACAACAGAATAAAAAGGAAAGCAATCTACAAGGCACTAAAAGATCTGAAGATCTCAGAAGAACTAACAGAATTGGTTCGAATGACACTACAGAAAACAACAATAACATTTCAGAGGATACCAATACAGTGAGTATAGGAGTAATTCGGGACTAAAGCAAGGAGATCCCCTCTTGACAACATCTTTAACATAGTGTTAGAAAACGTAATGAGAGAAAGTAACATAAGCTTAGCAAATAATATAATAAACGGACCAAATCAAGTGCTAGCATACGCGGATGACCTGTTGGTATTAGCAAGAACTAAAGTAGAGCTCAAAAGAATAGTTAAAGAATAGACGAATCAGCAAGAAAATCAGTCTTATTAATAAATTACGAAAAATCAAATTACATGGTGTTAGGGAACAGAAAACAGGAAGAAAGCCAACATCTAACCTTTAAAGCAAATAACGAAGATAAAAGATACAAGTTAAACATAGTAAACGGTGTGGTGTACCTCGGGTCAGAGATAACAAGCGAATGAAATCAAGGAAGTGATATCAAGAGGAGAATAACTATGGGTTCGAGATGTGCAGGAACTCTAAAAAATCTCCCGAAAGATAAGAATATACAAAGAACACTAAAGTTAAGAGAGTACAGAACGGTGATCAGACCAGTGGTAACCTTTGGGAATGAAACGTGGGTACTTACAAAGGAAAATGAAAAAGTTTGGAAATATAGGAAAGAAAAGGACTACGCAGAATACTGGGAGTAAAAAAAGAAGGAGCCACATGGAGAAGAAGAACAAACATGGAACTAAGAGAAATCCACATCTATTGTCAATTTGAAACTGCGATGAAAAAGTAAAATTGGCCCACGTATTTCTGTTCTAGTATTTCTGTAACAGACTAGACTTTAGAGCTTCACTGCAGTTTAACTTGACCGTTGACAGTTCAAAATGAAGTCGTATTTCACTCAATAACAAATATTTTGTGCAGAGATTTCTTAGAAAATCTATTGTTGGCTTTAACATACTCCAGTTTTATTTGTGGGTTTAACTTATACATAGGATTTATGAAAACTAACCGAGAACTGCCGATAATCTCAAAATTAATATGGAGTAGGGTTAAGGCTCAATATTGGAACACATGTTCACTGTAATGGGTAATTTCGAAAGACGATTAAAACGAGGCGCTTTCAGGATACTATTACTCCTTCATTAAGGAAACTCCCATTGTTGTAGACTGTTTTATATTATGTTATTTGTAAGAATTCGATTTACAGCATGTTTAATTTTACATTATAGATAGCGTGTGAAGAACTATTTGGTTTTCTGTAAATTAAGCTAGATAAGATTACGTGTCTTGAAAGTCTGCGCGTAAATAGAAATTCAAAGCACTTTTGTTCCGGGGTTTGTATTCGTGCAAATAATCCTCTAAGGGAAATTTTGCTGAAAATAAAAGCATTCGAATGGTTAGCAGATTGTATGGCTAAATTAATTAGTACAGAAATATCTCGGTTTCTCTGAAGTTAGAGGTACGTGAACTTACTTACCTTCAAACCGTTCAATACCTCAAGGTTGGTGTACAAGATTGCGAATTAGCTTCTATTGTTCTGTTTATATTTTTTTCACGTGCTATTTTATTTTTGTTTGTTTTATTTTATGTCTGCTGCTAATTTAGTTTGTTGGGAATTGTTTATTTTACTAAAGATGTCGCTAACATGGACTCTACGATCAAGTCATTGCTTAGGGAGATGGCTTAATTATTTTTTTATTATACCTGAATCATAATCTCTGTTTTGAAACTGAAAAGCGTGCAAAAAAAGGGCTTTTAAAACACTGGTGCTTTAAAGTTGCCTAGGTAACAGGACAACATTCACTTGTTGGCCATCGAGCTGGATAATTTTTCGTATTCCTTGCACGCTTGTTTAGATTTCGCGGGGACTAATCGCTGTTCAGCTTGTTCAGCTAACATTCTAATCTCGGATAAAGTATCCTCGTTTTCGTTCATTTTGTAATTCACGAACACAAAGTCGAAACAAACTTCACAAATCAACAAATTTATAGTAAATATGCATAGCAACGAAACAACAATTGCTAACCGTTTCTATATAAACGATTAATGACATATTGACAAGATTACTTCGAAAACGGGATTTCAATTTCCTTTTTTTGTTATAATTTTTAGATTGTAGTGTGCAGGTATAATAAAAAATAGCGTATAATACTCGTGTATAAGGGCCTTTAAAGCACTGCTCCGTTAAAAGGCACTCGGCTTCGCCTCGTGCTTTTAAACCCGTCGCGTGCTTTAAAGGCTTGCTTATACACTTGTATTATAATGTACTATTAATTAAGTTTACATAATTTAAAATTGGCCATTAACTTTCAACTGTCATTTTCTTACCGACAAGCAGCAAAAATCCCATACAGGATTGTCATGAACTCATTGAAGCTTAAGCATCTGCAATATTTTGAAATCAAGATACATATAACTCTTACATTAGTTTGTAATCATACATATTGTAATATTTCCTTAATGCCCGGATAAATATTGTGGAATTATTTCTAGTGTATTCATCGACATACGTTATTTAACATACGCTTCAAAATATTATATTGAATACTTTACTTAATAGTAATTTGAACGACAATGATGTTATAAACATGTTATCGAAATGAAAATTAATAGGCTACTTTGTATATTGTCCGATTCACTAAAAAATCTAGTTCATAGGGCTACGATTAGTGATTTTGACAGTACAAATTAAAAATGTTCTGAAAAAATCTTAATTTAACAATAAACTTCTAAATATTTTCAAGACTTTTGAGTAGAGATGGTTTGACTGTAAATGGAATACCCTGTAGAATTTAGCTCCACGATGTTAAAATAACAGCGTTAAATACCGCCGAAATCAAGACGGATAGTTCTAACCAACATGGACTTAAAGCATACAAATATTTCTTAAAACCCGCTCCAGGGATTTTGTTTTTTGCTCATTGTTGCTATCGGTCTCTACGGCCTTCTGTATTTTATTTCATTTCTGCATATCCATAACGAGCCACCTAGGTCTACATATCCGAAAAACCACAGGCTAAAACCACAGCCAGTATATGTTAAACGGGTGTCTTTTACATTCAAGTTTTCCAAAGGCGTGGTAAAAATATAAACATTGTTGAAGTGGATCGCCTGCAATGTTTGTTTTGTCTGACATTGAATGAATATTTTGATTAATTTAAGAATTACCAGTAGGAAAGAACAATCAACATGTTGCTTGTGACAATTGCTTGAATAATATGTTCTTAATTTGCATTACAAACACTTAAAACACTCAATAGTGTATCATTTATTGGATTGTAGTAGAACTTCGATTATCCAGCCCTCTATTACTCGTCACGTGCTATTATCCGTCTAGGTTACGCCACGCAAAATCTTGGAAGAGAAAAACCTATGGAAACAATTAAGCAAAAGAAAATTACTGAGTACTTTAAAATATAATGTTATATGTATATTTACCAAATGTTCTAGCAACTGCCTAGGTAATACAGTAACGCGGCCAAGGAACTTATGTAAATAACTTTTATGAGTGTATGACACCTTCACAATAATTTGGAAAACGTTAGCGCTCATAGTTGGTGAGTATTGTAATCTGATGGAATACTGGAGTATTCCTAAATATAAGCAAACAACTACTAGGAGTTATCCACGTATGTTAAAAGGAATTTACTTTTCCAAATATGCAGGGACAGTTTTAAAAATGGAAAAGTCCAAGTGTACCGGTTCGCCTAGTATTTTATTTTAGTACAATACCTACTGGCTATGATATATACTAATAAAAAGAAGTAATATACAGAAAGACCACATATTAACCTGGAGTAGTCGCGCCACTATCTGTAAGGCCGGTGGTCGCGCGGATGACAGTTGTCATGCAAAATTAATATTTCTTTATGTATAAAATATTTTGTTTCTGTTTTTTTTTTGGTTCAGTACTATAAAACTGGATATTTAGTGGTTACGTGTGTTCCGTTTCTTTTTACTGTTAATTAATATAACAATAATATAATAAATATATAGGAATATATCATTAAACGTTTATTTTTCGTAGAACATAGCACAAAGGTGTTTATTGCCGTAAAACATAATGTTACAGGATAATCAATTTAAAAAAAGTATATAAAGGTTAAGGAAATGTAGAATAAGCGAACAATGACAAAATGCCGGATATTTTCTTCTATTTGAACAATAAAACTTAGACCTAATCCGCCATAGAATTTACACAAATATCCCGAGGGTACTCTGGACAGACCCAATAAAAACATTTCTTGCAGTAATGTCTGGTAGTCTTATTTCTTGCCCTTCCACATATATGACACCGTCCCTTTCCTTCTTTCATTTCTTGAGCAACCGGAGGCTATTGAATTCCCAAAAGAAGATACGAACGTCGTCTAATCTCCCGAGGTAATGCATTTCCTGCAGCTATGTTCAGCAGATCATAGAGTATAACCAAAGGCCAACGTCTACAATTAGCAACAGGTTTTTCTTTGTTCCACTTTGTTTGTTTGTCTTTCACTAAATAATAATTCTTCTCATTAGTTGGTTCTTCCCCTTCGGAAACTTGTCCGTCGGTTTCATCCGCACTGTTGTATTCTTGATCAGTATCAGAATCACCATTTCTGAACTCAACATAATCAATTTGTTCAACGACCTCATTATCCGAAACTTCAAATTCATTATCACCTACTTCATTCATTCACGCTTCCAGTTATTCATTACTTTCAGGGTCGAGATCACTGGCCCTCGGTCTACTTGAACGGGACACAGCCAATACTATTTATTTTTACTTGTGATTGTCCAAACAGGGCATACAAATAAAATCCATACTTTCCAATACACGCAACACAAGTAGTCGCGCGGAGGACAGTTGTCATCCACTGTAATTAAACACTATTTATTCCAAAAATTGTAAACCCATACAATCAAACATATGTGATTATTTAGGGTTAGAATATTATAGGAAGGTACTTAGATTAGCAACACTGTAAGATTTGCTTCAACAAATTGGCAGCATTTTTAAAACAGGTGGATGACGATTGTCCTCCGCGCGACCACTCCAGGGCTAATGTAGCTATTGGTAGTAGTAGAAAACGATTATTTTAGGAAATTTTAAGGCACTTTAGTAATCTTTTTAACATAACTATTTTAGCCATTGTTTCGCTAAATAAATGTACATCCTGCGTGTAATAAAATATTTAATGATAAACGAATATAAGAAGGGAAACACAAAATAATAATAATAATGAAATATGCAAAACTTAAATTGGAACTGAAATACCAGCCACCTATCTGTAGCAGTACCGGTGGAAGAGCGATGGTTCTGGTATTGTTGGGATGTGCTTCTACACCCCTCTTGTTTTGCTAGCGGACGTGATCTTGGAGACAGCTGATTCTATTGTTCGTGTCGCTGGGAAGAGCTGGTTGCTATAGTAAGGCATTTCGTGGGTCCGAGGAATTTCTGCAAACGGTGAAATTCTTGGAACCTACCCTTACAATATATACCGGAAAGCCTTTTCTGATATTTTACCGCGCAATGCGGCAATAAAGTGTTATTTTAGGTTTCATAATTCATTATTTTGGAATTAATTAATAGAAAACAGCTATGCTTTGGAACTGGAACAATTCAAAGTCATTTGTTTATTATTAAAAGTGCCGAGCTAATTTGTAGATAATACCCAAAACTGTGAAATAAAATTAAATTTATTTTTCGAAATAGTTTTGTACCGTTTCATTTACAAAGCATAACTGTTCCCTGTAAAATAATGTTCTTTTGTTGTGGTTTTGAATATTAGGAAATACTTGAAATGGTATTGATTGTGGGACGCTAAAAGGTTATAAAACGCTTTCCAATGAACATTTTCTCTGAAATAATAAATACAGAAGTCAGTATTAGCATATCTAGATATTTAAATTGGATTCTCGATAGTACGTATTTATGTTCTTATAATGAATCACAAAAACAGGATTTTCATTCTCACAGTCTACAACTTTTGAAGTATAATCCTACATCATTCCAAAGTCCTGCTTTGTAGTATTTGTAATAACGTAATTTGATTTTTATTTAGTTTAAAGAAATAAGATTTTAAAATTAATTGTGCTAGAAAGGTAGATAAACACAATATACCGTAATCTGTATGATACGAGGATCTTGCTGAACTTCTACACTTTATCTTTTTCGTTAGCCGCAAACGAAATTTTGAAAAAAGATTCTATTAGGTGATTGTTTAGAATCAATCAGATAGTGCAGTTTATTAAAATTTCTCCTAATATTTTTACCATTCGCCTCTAATTTATTAGCTTCGTGGAAATCTGCTACAACTGTTACATTGTTTCCCTGATAGCTTTCTACATCTACAGAACCAGGTTCTTTAAATTCTTCAGTAACCTGCGTAAAAGCATTTAAGGAGAAAACCTCATTTCGGAATTTATTGGCGGTTTGACATCTCGTAAGGGCACTTGAAAACCTTCTTATACATTCATAAAAACATCGAACAAGGCAAACGCGAATTTTTAAGGGCAAAACCATGTTTTTAATGCTCTCAAACAAAATCTTATTTAAAAATAATCACAGAAATTGTATTTGTTGAAGCTCTGTTGATAGAATTATTACCAGAACAACTAATTTTAAAATACACAACAATTATAAACAAAATAAATACATTTAACAGTTCTTTTGAAACAACATAGAGTACTTTGAAATTTTTATTCAAAGTCAACGACAAACCTAATGATTTATTAAAATTAGGCACTTACAAGTAAAATTGTTTTGAATTCAATTATGTTTATACAGGATAAACTAGGTAAGTTATCCCCCCCCCCTTAAAATCGACGTTTTATTTAGAAAGCGAACGTTCTACCAACTGATCTACCACCACACTGTTTAATTCATTAATTGTCCAAAATTGCCTCCGTTCACTTCTGTACATTTTTAAATCAGTTTAAAAACGATCTTCGAACTCGAGGACGGTTTAGAGATGTAAGTGATGAAAAAAGTTTACTAGAGGGGTACCACAACTTCTTGGTCGCCATAGATAGCTCTTCTTCCAATCCACTTTGCTCCGAATATATTATCTATACTAGCAATTCAACTGTAGTGCGCAGGACAGCCATCATGCGGGTACCAGAGTTTTTGTTGTACATTAAGTTTTACATCTTTCAGTAACACAGGAACAATGCAGGAAATCCAAGTAATAATAACATGATTACCTACTATGACACACCACACATTTACAACGCGGATTTTCTTGTGACTATGAGTACTAATTATTCCGATTCACTTCACCATTGGTTGAGACTCCCGATTGCTAAAAATACACAATTTAAAAAAGTGGATCCAAAAGAAATTGATCCTGAAAGAAATTAAAAAATTACAATCTTCTCTGAGGGTTGAGGGTCGTATTCATTTAGTTCGTAATGTGATAGGGATGAAATGCTTTGGGGAATATATAATGGCATGACGAAATTAGTATATTGAACGACAAAATAGGTACATCGGAAGACTAATATAAATATGAAAAAGTAGAAAAATTCATGACAAAAATGCGCTTTGTACGACAAAAACTGATATGTGAACTACAGGTTCGCTATAATATATTTCCTGCAATTGTATATTAGACATATGTTTTCATATTAACTAACGTAATATGTAAAAATTGGGATAGCAACTCATATGTAAATGAATACCTAAGTATGTATATTGATTTATTACAAAGAAATATCACAAATTCATATAAAACGCCATAATAATGTCAAACACAAGAAGGCATAAGTTAGATATAGTGTGAATAATTATGCCGTATTAATTATAACACATAATTGGGTTAGTGAGATGAGGTTAGGTTAGGTTAGCTCAGCTTAGGTTTCGTTGAGTGATTATAACATAAATATCACAATAAATAAAATCGTATTAAATAAAATTACATACAAAGCATTCCATTCAAGTACGTAAAATCGTATAAATAAGATCGCATAAAAAAAACAAACTAAGAATAAATATATTATATTTAGTCTTACATTTTTTGTCTACAGAACTCATATTTTGTTGATATTTAAAATATTGTTTAGTCAGGAATTGCGTAAATTTTGTCGAACTAAAAAATAGCACCCGAATGCATGGGGATCTGTATTCACTGCCTCTAACGCTGCCAATTCATTTTCCATATTTGTAATCGTTTGGGACCTACATCTTGTGGAATTAACAAATTCAATTTTGTTTCTTAAAGAAGTTACAAGGCGTTCAAATATCCTTTCATACGGTAGTCTACCAGTTGGGTAGCGCCTAATATATAAATTGCGGGCTGTAGCGACATTTCCGCCGCATTCACCCTAAATAAGCAATAAATCTGTTTTCCTTAATTTGAAAACGTCTTGCTTAAAATTTAATTAAATCGACAGTTCGAATTAGTATTTCTATTAGTTAGCAACATTGAAGCATATTGAAGGTTGATATTGTATATTTAAAATCATTGGATTAATACTAATATGAATGTTATTGAAGTGTGGTAAAAAATGACAATACTAAATAGAGGATTAAGCTGGTTATATTTAAAAACATTAGTATTTTTCTTCTACAAATATTTTTTTAATAGATATTGCGACGCACATCTGAAAAGTCTGAAAAATATGTGGTATTGCCTGTCTTAGTATTATACATAAAAAGAAAATGTCTTTTTTCGGAGATATTTCTGCATACAAAAAGTAAACTTTACTTAGAAAATATGTCTTAAAGAAAATATTTATAAAATTTCTAGAAAAATGTTTTTTTTTTCGTAAACTCTATTCCCTTAACCATGGTGTTCACTTTAATAAATTGTCCCATAGAAATATGTCTTTTTATAAACAAGTATAGATATACTAATAAGCTAGATCTATTATAAAATTATCTAAGCACTTCATTGAGAAATATATTACTACGTGTCTTTTGTATATGAAATAGTTTGTTAAGGTACAAATATTTTTAAGCAAAATATTATTTCAGGGGTAAAATATTTTTTAGAGAAAAATTTTTTGACATACTTTGAAAGAATGCTGAATGTCTCCTTATTTCATCAAAAAAAGATTTTTATTGGTATATACAGCGTGACATTTTATCTTGAATTAAATAGGTAACCTACACCTCTTATACGTGCATGAAATGCATAGTTAACTTTTCTTTTTAGCTGTAAACAATATTTCTTTTACATTAAGGATCTTTTGCACAGGCAAATGTCAACTACTGTTTCGTCAAAACTGTTCAAAGTTATTGATTTATATTGATTCCTGTGGTAATAACAATCAGTTTCAATGTACTCTAATAGCGAGAATGATGATTTTGGGAGAATGTAGAAAGGCGGCCGACTTAGCAATACGACGATATGCACCACGCAGGTACCCGGACAGACCTCACCACATAATATTTTATGTGTTTGCAAAGAAATTTGCGCCAATATGGCAGTTTTTCAAGCCAAAGGTGCGACAACGACATGTCTAAACTGTAGAAGCTGAAGCGACAGTCATCGAAGAAGTAACTGCTAATCCTCATATAAGTCAACGAGCCGTTGCAAGAACTGTAGGCTTTAGCCAAAGTTCAGTATTTAACATTTTATAAGCAAACCGGTTTCATCCTTACCGCGTCATATTAGTGCAAGACCTTACTGAAGATGATTATCTACGTCGAGTGAATTTCTGTGAATTTTTAAGAAACGAAGCTACTACTAATCCTCTGTTTTTAAGAAATATTTTCTGACGAAACGACGTTCAGTAACAATGAGTGTGCAAATAGACGCAATTGTCATTTCTATTAGTAAGATAGTCCACATTAGATTCACAAGCACACTTTCAAGGAATTTTTACTGTAAATGTGTGGTGTGGTATAATTGACATCGTTATCGTTGGTCCCTTTTCGTGAGGGCAGTTTAAATAGGGAAATGTATTTACATTTTTTGGACAATCATTTGCATCAACTTTTAGAAAACATCTTTATGTTAGACAGCGTATGTGGTTTAAAACTGACGAAGCACCTATCCACTTCCATAGAAATATAAGAAACTACCAAGACGAAACTTTTCATAACAAATTAATTGCATTCATTCTTGGCTTCCACGTAATCCGGATTTGATTCCCTTAGATTTTTTATTATCGGGGTAAAGTAAAAACGACGTCTACGAAACTCCAGTAGAAACTTAAGATTTACGTGAAAGAACTATTGAATCATAGAGATAAACCACCCCACACATGCTAACTCGTGTTAGAAATTCTCTTCTTTGGCGGATTAACTTATTTGAACAGCAAGGTGGACAGCAGCTTGAACATTTTGTTGTATCATTAACTAATGTTTTTCGTCTTGTAGTTGTTTAATATATTTTTCTTGTTGATTTTATTTTTGTCACTATATTTTTACATATGATGTCTAGGTTTCCTTTGTCCTTGTTTTGTTTAACTTATAAGAAGTAAACACTGTAAATGTACGTATTGCAAAACTACATACTAATTAGTGAATAGTTTCTTTGTAGTTTCTTGGTACATACAACGTAGCTATTTTAATTGTTATTTATTTAAATAATGTAACGTTTACTGAGATACGTATGGAATACAAAAAGCTGTAATGTGTGTAGCCTACCTACCTGTTACAATATAAAGTAATAACCCTGTGTACTAGTTCAAAATAAATATACCGAAATATCTCTTCAACTATAAAATTTAATTATCGCAGTTTTAATACAACTGTTTGAAAAATCCCAATGCCAATAAGCTTCAATGCAAAAAGATGCTTGGAAATCTGCAACCTAGTAATTGTCGATTTACAATATAAATATAAAATAATCCTAAAAAGGATCCAGCACGAAGTTGCGAATTATAGCAATAGTATTTCATTGTTCATCAAGCATTGCTACTAAATGCAAGCTTTTTCCTGTACCCACATAATGAACTGGAGCTGGAAATAGCTTGTTTGGAGGTAATTGGAAAGTAGAAAATTATTTATTTACGTATATCCCTCGATCCACCATGTATTAAAATTGACGACCCATTTCAGCTAACTTTTTATCATTGGCAGGGCGTTCCGCTCTCCTGGCTTCAAACTAATCAAATAGCGTACAGCTATTATTTATAGTTCGTACTGAATATAATAGTATGTAACATTATAAAATATTAGGACTTTGTTGAGAAATACTTTTAACCAGGGGTTGTATACTAGAAAAATCCCGACTTAATAAAATTTTAAAACCAAATCAGCTACGTAAACAAAAAACAAGCTGTAAATGGCGCTAGGCTGAAGTATCAAATATGTAATATGCCTTTCATGGCTTTCTATTGTATGGCAACAATATATGAAAAGAGATATTCCCATTTGAATAGGAAGAGCACAATGGTAAACAATAACAATAATATTACTTTTAAAATGTTTCTCTTTTATTGGCCTTCTTTTAAACCCCGCCCAGATTTATTCTTTTTCAAATTGACCTAACAAAACGTAACTGAAATGAATGTAACGTAGGTAGTTTTTGAATAAATAGGGTTGAGCTTAGGATTTAAAAATTTATTTCACAGGCGTTAAGTAAAGGGATTCAGCAGCACTTATATTAGCAGATCACATAATGTTCCGCATGGCATAGCAAAATGCTATTGCGAAATATCAAGTAATGGGTCTGCATTAAGGACATCTTGAAAATGATTGATCTATGCTTTTTCTATTTTCTCATTAATATATATATATATATATATATATATATATAT
>JABXWE010001582.1:0-61336 GCA_014611495.1 Limonius californicus | reverse complement strand
ATGATATCGGTAGCCTTTGGGTATTGATCTTTAAAGTCTTCAGCTAATTGTTTTAGGCAGCGTATTGCTAAATACGGCGCTGAAGTTGTCCCATAGGTAACAGTTCGCAATTGATAAACCACTATGGGTTCTTGTGGGGTATCTCTCCATAAAATTCTATGTAGCTTCTGATCATCTTCACTGATGAGCACTTGTCTATACATTTTTTCAATGTCTGCACAAACTACTATAGGATGTTTTCTGAATTTTATTAAGATCTCAAAAAGTTCGGATTGGATCGTCGGACCAACGAATTGTAAATTATTAAATGAAAAACCTGATGTCGTAACGGCGGAACCGTCAAACACCACTCTTAATTTGGTTGACAAGCTATCAATTTTTTCTACCGCGTGATGCGGAAAATAGTAACTAATATCTTCACTTTTGATATCAGTTTCATTTACCTTGAACATATGTCCAAGATTAATATATTCTTTAATGAATCTAGTATAGGTCTCTTTTAACTTTTGATTCGCTAAAAATCTTTTTTCTAGTGACAGTAATCGTCTTGTTGCATTTTGCAACGAGTCCCCTAAATAACTGACAGGATATTTTAACGGGATTTTTACAATAAATTGACCATTGTCAGCACGCGATACTGTTTTAACGAAATGTTCTTCGCATTGTTTCTCATCACTAGATAATAACTTTGTTTCTTGTAACTCCTCAATTTTCCAAAAATTTTCTAGATCTTTACATAAAGTTTCTTTTGTAAAATAACAATGCCTTACAAAATAATTCTGTGCAGTATTTACGCTTAAACTATTGACTGAATTCGGAATAGTTCCTGAAAGAATCCACCCTAACTTAGTATTCTTTAGGATTGGCAAATTATGCCCTAAATTTATAGTTCCATCAATAATTAAGCCCCAAAAAACTTCTGCACCGAGAAGTAAATCTACTTCGCTTGATATATTGAACTTCGGATCTGCCAACTGAATATTTGATGGCACCTTCCAAGTTGAAAAATCTAAATTTACGTGAGGTAAGGAATCTGCAATTTTTTCAATTATAAGGCATGAAACACCTACATTGAAATCATTATATCGCGAGTGAATATTTATTTTGCATTGTTCCTTAAACCTTGAAGATTTATTATTAATTCCTACCACAGATATATTAGTTTCATATTTTACGATTGCTAATTTCTTTAACATATTTTCTGTGATGAAATTCATTTGCGATGCACTATCTAAAATTGCCCTACAAGTATGTTTTCTTCCAGTTATATCATTTACCATAACTAAAACTGTACTTAACAACACATGTTTATTTACATTATAGTTCGCTAGAGAAATATGTGTATTATTATTTACGTTCCATTCTTCGACATTATTCGAAACGCTTGCTGTACTGTCGACAGACTGATTATTGTTTGAATTCGAATTATTTGTCGAAAAGTGAAGAACAGTATTATGTTTTCGTTTGCATTTGAAACAAGAAAATTTACTTCTACACTGACTCACATAGTGGTCAGGTTGAAAACAATTAATACAAAGACGAAGATCCTTTATCTTTTTTTGCCGGTGCATGGGCGATAACTTCAATAACACGTCGCATTTATGAATGGGGTGTTTTTGTGAACAAATTTTACAAACCTCGGGTTCCCTACTTGTTTTCACTAACAGCGAACGTCGCAACGCAGGAGCGGACTTGCCCTTCTCGCTGCTTGCATTATTTTCAAATGATTCTAATATTTCTGCCCTAGATATAATGAAATTTTCAAAATCTATAAACGAGGGTTTTTCTACATTTGATTTAAACTCTTCCCACAACCGAAAAGTCTTCGTATCTAATTTGGATGCAGCCAAATAATTCATTAAAGTTCCCCAATGTTCTACTGGCTCGGCTAAAGATTTTAAAGCTCGTAAATTTTTACAAAGCGTATCGATCAAGTTTCGTAAACCAGTCGATGATTCTTTGTTTAACCTCTCTATGTTAAACAATTCTTTAACGTGATTATTCGCTAACACACGCGGGTTATTGAATCTTTTGCATAAGATGTCCCAACCAATGTCATAATTTTCAGCTGTGAGCTCAATCGACACCAGCAGTTTCATGGCATCTCCAACAAGGCTAGATTTCAAATAATATAATTTATTAACCTTATCGATTGAAGGATTGTTGTGAATCATAGATACAAATGTATCTCGGAAGTTCATCCAATCACTACAGTTGCCATCAAATTTAATTAAACTAATTGTTGGCAACTTAAACTGTTGATTTGAATTCAAATGTGGCTGAGAATCTGAACTAACAACGTTTTTCCCTTTTAGTAAGCCCTTTGCAATACCAACATTTCTAAAATAGATATTATTAATTTCAGTTGAAATATTAAGATGTTCATCTTGCTGTTGTTTGTCACCTAATTGCAGAATTTTGAATTGAACATCACGAAATTCTTCCATCTGCTCATTCATCTGTTCTACCCTAATTTCCAATTCGGGAATCAATTCATTAATTGATTCTTGATCTTTAATTTTTAAAGATTGAACGAATAATTGAAAGTCACTTAGACTGTGCTTAAATACTTCACGCTTAGATAAGTTTAAATTTAACTCCGTTGCCATCTTGAAAAGAATCAATTTCCAATATTTATAATTTTAAAATTCAAAATAGTAAGGATCTTTATATTTAGTACAAGTAAGAGATAAAGATATAACATAGGACAAGGAAACTTCTTACATGTACGGCCTTCTTGTGTATGGCGTCCTTGGGCACATGGTGGTTTTGCAGATGCGGCGCAGATGTCTTAGCGGAAACGTTTGCGTGCTTTTTCCAAATCGCTTCCAATGGACAGTTTATTTGCACTATTAGATTTAAACAATGTCTTTAATTGTTGCCTTTTTAGATATTTGTTCAGTTAATAACTTTAGTTATTACGATCTTTATAAAGTTGTACTTGCGAAACTATACGCGTTATAATGTTCTTAATTTTACAGTATTCACGAAATATACGTGTTTATTACAGCACTACCAAAAGGTTCGATTTAAAGTATCCAATAAATCCGGGTCTGCAGGACCAAAATGTTGCCATACCCGTGATAGTGCGGGTACGCTCGATAGAGTGGACTGTAATTTAAATAGGCCTTTTTTATCCCGATGAATTAAAAACACTAAACTCTCCTTTATAGTAAACTTTAATACACAAAACACAGTAAAATTACATGAAAGGACGCCCGCTTGCCGAGACTGATTTTCTTCTTCTGCCTAAAGACTCCGCTCACTCCCTCTAGCGTGGCATCACCAATCGCCACAAGGGACTGGCGCAAAAATACAAATTCCTACCTAATAATACAGAATAAGTGCTTTTGCAAGCAGTAGTATTTCTTAAACTTTTGCTTAAATTCTGTTCATACGCATTAAACAAAAATCTCCTATGTAAATTACATCAATGAAAAACTTTATCTCCCAGTTTAATTTTACAAATACTACTAAACTTTAGAACGAGACTAAGTGACTGAGCGATGTTGATCTGTTAAGCAAGTTTTGTAGTATTGAAAGTAGAACTTCCAAACAGTTTCGAATATTTATTCTCTGAATGAAGTGTTGTAGAAGTTTTAGTACGGTGTGGGTTACACTATACAAGCTGCTGTGATCTGTCGGGCATTACAAAAATTGGATACATCCTAAGTTTGGAAGCTTCCTTTACGTTTTTGACAATTTTGAGCGTAATAACATTGGCCGCTTAAACAAGAAACCAATTAAAAATTAACATTAATCAACATTTGTCTATATTTGTAGAAAGTGTAACGTGGAGTTCGTTACGACTAGTTGTTTTATATTAAATTTTCAAGATAGCGTTTTGGATTGCATACTCTATGCTTTTAGTTAATTCAATTTTGGCCTTGTTTGAATTTCGTTTCATCCATTCATATATTTCCACTTTAGGAAATGGCGATTTGATATTTCCCTGTATCATTCGTTATTGTTGAGTTCTCATGAAAGTGCACATGCTCATGAATTTTTTTTAGAAGTCGTTCTAAGGCTTGGGAAGTTCTCCCGATTTAATTTTCAAGACCGTAATTAAGAAATTTTAGGAATTTTAGATATCGATAGTAGTGAGACGAATTCCAGGGCGTTATCCCGATTGTTGTATTATCGCTTTGAGAAAGTTCTTTTCTCCAGTTTTACATCTTTTGGTAAGCATGGAAATATCCAAACCCTATTTATTGTTTTATTTCTAAGTCATGTGCATTTGTTTAGGCGAATACGATACGGCCGCAGTTATCTATCGTCAGTTAAAGTAAGGCAGACCCTGGAGATATGTCGACGCGGTTGGAGTTTATCTTCCGTCTGCAGAATACAGCTGTTGCAGTGCAATTCGAACTATCAGCGGCGTTCATAAGCATTAAGGTAGCATTCGGATCTAAGCAGTCGCGACCTGGCAGTCACGGCCCGGCAGCCGCGACCGGGTCGCGTTGCACCGCTTAAACGGATTTGTATGCAACGCTTTCCGATGCAAGCGACTATGCAGCGCGGCCGGGGGGCGTGGCTACAGCGCAATTTTGGCAGCGCCGCCGAACCGCTCCGGAGGCAGTATGGTCGCGCTGCTCGCTCGGAGCTTGTATATTATGGCAATGTTTACCGATGAAAATGACGAGTGTTTAGTAGAACTGATAGCTAAAAATCCGCCGCTTTACGATTCTCGACTCAAAACCTATAAGGACAATGTTGTTCGAGATAATATATGGGAGCATATTGGAAGGAAACTCAATAAAACAAGTAAGTACCTACTTATACTTTTATTTCTTTACATAAATAGTACAAATAGACATTATAAATACAAAAAACCATAAATCAATGTTGCTGTGCGTCGTAGTTCATACATACTCTAGTTCATTCTATTTATCCATTGTTCTTGCCATGAGACTTTTCCAGCTTCTGAGGTAAAGTAATCTTTAAGAATATCTCTGATTTGAAATCCATCTATGTTTAGAAACCCTCCCCTA
Source organism: Limonius californicus (assembly GCA_014611495.1). Taxonomy (NCBI): domain Eukaryota; kingdom Metazoa; phylum Arthropoda; class Insecta; order Coleoptera; family Elateridae; genus Limonius; species Limonius californicus. The sequence continues at coordinate 56,345 of JABXWE010001582.1, read as the reverse complement.
CGAGCCAATGGAAACATGTTCTCTGTTGCTTTTGGGTTTTTTTCGTTGTAACTATAATATGGGATTCCATTGTCTTCTAAATAAGCATCCCGTAGTAAATTATGGAGGCAACATAGTGTAATAATTAAGTCATCACATATTTCTGGTTTAATTGCTATTGGTGAATATAAAATTCGGAAGACTTGACTCAGAACTCCAAAAGAATTCTCTGTGACTCGTCTTGCCCGGCAGATGCGGTAGTTGAAGATAGCTTTATCACGATCGCCTCTAACATGGTTTTTGTAATAGGGTTTCATCATGTGGACATCCAATGCAAACGCATCGTCACCAATTAAATAATGTGGGGTTAAGATATCTGTCCCTGGTAAAGGTGCCGGTTGGGGCACATTGAATTGACCGCCAATAATTTTTTTTCCCATAACTGACTTTTTAAATATACCGCTGTCTCCTTCCTTTCCATACGAACCCACATCAACAGCAATAAATTTGTAGTTGGCGTCCACAATAGCCAATAATACAGTGGAATAGTAGTCTTTATAGTTAAAGAACATTGATCCACTGTTTTGCGGAGCCTTAATGCGTACATGCTTGCCATCAATTGCTCCAAAACAATTAGGACAATTCCACCTATTCCAAAACTGTTCCGCTATTTGTTTTAATTGATTTTCGGTTGGCACAGGAAGGAAAATTGGTACTAAATTCTTTCGCAAACTTGCAAGAACTTGTTGGACTATTCTGCTTATATAGCTTGCTGATATACGATAATTGAATTCTAAAGATGCATATGTTTCACCAGTTGCCAGGAATCTGAAATTGCAAAAAGTCCTTTTTAATTCTTCATATTCCGTACAATAGAATTCTGTACAAAATGAATAGCATGGGGAGCGATCGCCCCATGGTGGCATCATAATCTCTAATTTTATAATAGAATTTTTTAATTAAAACAAATAATAAATGAGTTTTGAATCTGTTTTACGTGATGACTGCAGAAAACGATGGAAATGCATCAGAGATTCCTATCAAAGAATTAAGCGCAAAAATAAATTACCAACCGGATCAGCAGCCGTCAGCAAATCAAAAAAATGGTCTTTGCTTGAAAGACTTAATTTTTTGGAAAATGTTCCCACAGAAAGAAAGACAATATGTAATATTGAGAGAGCTAATGGTACTAATGATAGTGAAAACGAAGTATCAAATGATGATGAAAACTGTTTCAATAAAGAGAAAGAAATTAATGTGGAATCTAACGACATAGAAATGAACAGCGCAGGAACAAGTGGAACAGTAATGGTCAGTGCGCCAACTAGTGCAACAGAGGTAAACATTGAAGAAACGGCTGATGATGAGGAACAAAACAAAAAAGCAAGAAGATCTAGTGGGGGCCTATTGAAAAAAAAGAAGCAGAGTCAAAACAGTACTATGCAGGCGGCTTTACTCCAATACTGGAAAGAGAGGGACACTGAAAGGCGATCCCAAATTCAGGCCCTTCAGCCAACTTCAAACCAAGAGCAGGAACCAGATGTGGATGGTATTAAATCGTTTTGCTCGCACGTTGGGACAATGTTAAGTAAACTTACTCCTGCATTAAGAGTAGAAGCTAAAACTAAAGTTTTTACTCTTTTAGCAGACTATGAATTGAGGAGCCTGAACCTTATTTCTGTGCCTTCCTGTTCTAGTACTCCTTTTAGTAGTCCTCTGTTTGATCAAAATTCTCAGTTTTCATCAACTAATTCATATTCTCCGATAAGTACCAGCTCATCACCCACTTCACTCGTTCAAGCTACTGACCCACATACGTTTAACTCGCCAACAAATACTTCTGAAAACATGTCTCGGGACTGCCTAGATCCGAATGCTACTAATACCTATTACCAGTTAAGTGAAGAAAATAATTATTATTCATATGAAAAATAGGTACCTACCTCAGAGTGAGAAATAGTTTTTCCTCAGCTGTGATTGATCCTTTTTTCTTTGGTTGAATATATTTTTCAATTAAACTAAGTACAAATTTAAATTGTGTTTTATTTAGTCTGCAGTACTTCCTGAATTTCTGTTCCTTTAGATTTAAGTGCCGTTTTATCAGGATTTGATAGCTGCCCTCATCAACTCTGGATGTGTATAATGAATCGATTTCATTCCTCTTTGACGAAAGTAGCAACATTATTTCATCATCCTCTTCTTCGTCCTCTATCAGTCGCTCCACGAGTTCTCGCTTTCGTTTATTTAAGTTGTCAGACATAATAGTTAAAAGTTATAATAAATAATATATAAAATAAAATAAAAATAAAAGAAATAAAAGTTTTGATATTCAAAACACGACCGGAATGCACAACTGTGTTCGCACTGGCTCCTGCTTGACTATTGCACGTGGCAGTCGCTGCCCGGGCCACCAAGGTCGCTGGTATCCGAAAGCTTGTGGCAGCAGTGGCAATGGGTCGCGGCTGCCGGGCCGTGACTGCCAGGTCGCGACTGCTTAGATCCGAATGCTACCTTTAGAGGTGTGTCCGGTTATATTTAATTCTTAAATAAATTATTTGGTTGTACGAGGGCGATTCGGAAATCGGTAATTTCAACCAGAAAGGGGTCGTGTCAACATTATTCTTTTCTATAAATTGATGGTTGAATAATAAATTTTTATAATTCCTTCGATTTCAGTTTCAATCATAGATAACTTTTGTTCTTGGTTTATATGTAATCTAACGAAATTTTGTTTGTGTTTGTCAAATGGTCGAGAGTGTACACAATCTTTTTATTTAGAACTCAACAATTACGGAGAATATGGGAAAAGTATTGATTTTGATCAACGAGTGCGTCGGTACCTAATACCATAATTTAAGTATTTATTAACTGGGTATTTGGTTCGTGAGGCCACGACAAACTTCGAATACTTGGTGAGTTTGGTCGCGATTTGTACTTGTGGGTTGAAAGCTGATGTAATGCTATAGTATTCATAAGTAATTTCGCATTATTGCATTCCCTACTTCTGTTTTAATCAAATTTTGGAGTACCTTATGCGTCGTATTGTGTACTGCTACCCATAAAATTATTTTATATATATTGTCATGATATTTTGGTTAGCCTTGTATTTTCCTTCTCTACGTTATATTTGTGTTAACTTTAGTTGCTTTTGTGTACAATGTTTGGCACATCGAAGTATGTGATTAAGGATGTTCATTCATTTTTAAAAAGACGTTGGCGTAGATCGAATGAGATCGTTGAGGTGTTTCGATTGGCCAGACATGAGGGTTGTCAGGGGGATGAGGAAATAATTTAGTGTGCAAAATAAAATGTAAAAAGCTGCAGACGTGAAAACTGTTCACAGGAATCCGAGCTTTTTAAAAATTAAAAATTAAGTAATAACAGTGTTAAGTTTAGAATGGAATATGTTTAGGTTGATTGTAACTTTACTAAACTATTAAAAGTTGGAGTTCAAAGAAACTGGTAATCTTTTACTTGGAATGCATACAGATTTAATAACAGCGAACTACGAAGGTGTGGTACTATAATTTATGAGCGGCCCAGTAACTGAGAGAGACCCCTATGAGAGCTAGTCGGATTCAAGATTAAGTGATTACATGAAACTGAAGTTTAAGTTGAGTTTGAAAAGTACGCTGCTGTCCGTACACGATAATACATATATATTGCTATGTTTATTCGCCTCCCCCTTTGAGGTGTGGTGGTAGCTCAGTTGGTAAGGCGCTCGCTTTCTGAATAAAACGTCGATTCTGGTTTGGGTTTGAAACCTAAGCAGAACTATGCAGATTTATAAAAAAGTTGTCTGCAACCCACCACACACAATTTCCCAATTCGGCTTGCAACCGTGGGATCTTAATCCTAAAAACCTTCTCTGAAATTTCTGTCGTTCGGATTCGACGTTAAACTGTAGGTCCCCCGTGTTTCTACCTTAGCGCTGAGGAGAAACACGTAGCAGAGAAGAGGCCGATGCCCAGCAATGGGACGGAAAGGCTGTTGATGATGATTCGCCCTTTAATAATTATAATTGTAGCCCCCCGTTGATAGGGACAATAAGTTGCTGTGTAATCAAAGTCATGGTATAAAACAAACAACATATGCCAACTAGCTCAAACATAAAACTGTTATCTCATGGAATTACTCGTGGCTTCGTCTCGTACAACAAAATTGAAAACGTTCTACAAAAAATTAACAACACGTGCAAATTCGTAGAACCGTCACTTTACTTTAATGTCACTATAAATAGTTTATCTTTTATCAGCACCAACCTTTACACTGATGTTTGGCACGCTGAAATGCCCCTGGACGGCTATTCATCTAGTACCCAGACTGCATACACCTCCATCTGGTCGGTACAGCTCTACGTGAACTCCCGGCTCCTTCCGACACATCGTACTTTACCATTCTTTACTTGCGACGATTAAAACCACATTTAATTTAATGATGCCGTATTCTTCTTTTAAATATTACATTTTTCTATGACATCCAAATTAAAAAAACCAAAAACAAACCCCAAGCAAAAACAAAAACAAATTTGCTTGTTAATTGTTAATTGATAAACTACCAATGAAAATACAAAGATTATGACAGATGGGAAAACTGTCATGCTGTCAAAACCCATTTTTTTAAATATTATTAATTTACACAACAAATCATAATAAAGCCTTTAGATGGCACTTTTGCCCAATTAGTATTTAAGCCCCCCATCATAATATCACAGCAATATATATAGATATTTTGTGTTAATTCATGTGGGGTTATGTTCGGTGTGATTATTATTATTTGACGAAAATTAAAGTTTGGTAATTTTATGTTGTTGTGTTTTATTGGTATTGTTGTATTATACCCCTTCCCTTGTATGAAATTGTGCAATTTCCGAAGCAAGGGCAAGGTCAGTTCGAACTCCCTGTTTTACATCGTGTTATCTTCAAGAGCGAAGGATAATTTAAAACAGGTGGCTCCTAGGCTTATCTATTCTGCCTTCTTCGATTGTAGCTGGTAAAACCCTGTCCTTGATGACTGCACCTTGCAAAGTGGATTGTAGATGGCTGTATTACTCCCGGTTAGTATTCTTTTTTATTATTTTTTTGATTCCTATACGTTACAAACGATAAAGGTAATTTTGCAAGTAATACGAAATTTACGTTCTCCTGCAGTTTAAGTTTGCGCAATATGGTCAATTTTCAAATTAATATGCCCTTATCTATCATGGGGTCTACAAATTTCAGGTTCCTGGAAACCCGTTAAAGAACCCTTGCGAACATAATTAGAAAATTTTCCAGGGCTTTTTCCCGGTAATCGAGCTGTACGCGGAAATTATGTACATGAAACATTTTTGCTACACTGAAAGATATTTCTTTTATTTCAGCTTCTAGTCTTTAAAACAATAGCGGTTACAATTTCTCTCAGTGCAAGTGTTTTATCCATTTGTCTTCAGTGTTGTGTGTGTTCCAATTCGCGGTTTTGTAACTTTCTTTACGTGCGGTAATATCAGTAAAGTTGCAGTTTAATTCCAGGCTCCACGCTTTTGTTTGTTTCGGGTAAAACTTCAAGCGGAATAAAACTTGTAATTTTTCAAGACGAAGCAATAGTGAACAAGAATAATGGAGCAAGATAATAACTTCGGTTTACTTATCTCGATGGCGAGGAAGGCTTCGGCACAATTGCGGCGGCTAAGCTGTAAAACCTGCAAGTTATTTTTCCATCTTGATTCACTTGGATTACGCTTTCAGAGTAAATTTCTTGAAATCCACTCTGACAGATTATCTCCTTTTCTTACTTAAACTAGCGCTTAAATCCGAAATACTTGGTAAGAGTTCATCTTCTCTCAACTCAATTAGGGATAGATTCGTTATTTCCTGGCCGACAACGTTCACTCACTCCTGGGCGCCTCGCATTTGCTACTTAAAATAAGTTATAAACTACTAAAGTCTTTATAGACGATAACCGTGGGAAGGAAATTAACGAAGCCCAGCTCATGTATAAAATTTGCTCCGAGTAATTAACCGCGGCTTGGGCTTTGATGCGGGTAAAATTTTAAATTTGCTTTTATTTAGAATGCAACAAGGAAACGATGAAAGAAGGATGTATTTGTAAAGAGACGATAAACATGCAAATAGCATTTGAATTGTGCTTCCTGGAAACAAAGCTTCTAAGTTGGCAGTCTCATTAAGAAACGGGGGACTTAAAATAATGAGGTTGTTATGTCTTTCCAGTCAGAAAGAAAAACAACCACGTCACGTTGCATGTTGCTAACTGCAACTATGCATCAAAATTAGAAAATAACGGCTTTGTTGTTTCTAAACCGGAAAAATCAGAACTGCACAATTTGTGGCGTGAGAACACAACTGAGAAAGCATTCGCGAATTTTCCTCCATGTGCAATGGAAATGATCATGTTTCACCGTTATTAAGTTCTGTAAAATATGGTTTTAATTGTGTAAACATCTGGCTGAGGGCATTAACGTTTAACAGAAAATAATTTAGATAAAATGTAGGAGGAGCACGGTTGTTGCAGGAATATGAAAACGTATTTAAACATTTGCCTGTAATTAATTATAACTATTCTGGGAAATTCGGAACGCCGTGGCACATCCTCTCGTTTAATAGTCAATATAAAATAGTGAAATTAATTCTGCGAACGTGTTATTATTCTCTTTCCCATACTTTTTACAGAGCTTTGCTGTAATAAAATCGAACAGAATGACTTTTTATTTACTTTTGTGAACTGTCGCGTTCACAGGACCTATAATCACGGCTAATAATAGCGCTCGGAACCAAAATGTAACCCGCCAATAATTGACGGCCTTTGAATTTGATTGTGGGGTCGTTTGACAGAAACACGTTTACTTTTGTAGGTTGACTGACTGAAAATTTTACTATAAAAACTTAGAATTGCTATTTGTTTCCCCCTCATTATTACCCGCAGAGAACGAATGTTATCCCAAATGCATATATTAATTTCCGCATACATTGACAAACAATTAATAATTTAGACGAATAACTGCTTTTCTAAGTACTTGGCACCAGTTTACTAATGTATAAGTTATATATTTACGCAAAGCTTCAATATGTAAGCCAATTTATGCATCGTAGCATAAATATCGTTGTTTGTAATTGTGTAATTCACTGCAAAATAGTGCTTTCATAAATAATATCAATTACCTCCACCTGATATTATAATTACAGTTCTAATTGGTAATTATATTAGGAATTTAAGTTGAAACACTAATTTGATATTTAAACTAGCAAATGCTCTGTGTACTGTCGGAAGCTGAATTAATGAAGCCACTGAAGTTGTGTATAGGCAACCCGTTTTGCACGCAAACAGTTAACAACGGCAAGCATCATTATGGAGCAGTGCGACTTAAATTACATAACCTATCTGGGGGGTCTTAGGCAGAATTTCTAAAGCGAAAACTCTCCTTGTATGCATTGGAAATATTCTCCAGCAATTAACAACAAGGTATGCAGAATAACTGATTTGGAATTTAATATTATTATAGTAAACCCTCCATTTTACGTGATTTAACGGATTTACGGACAAAATTTCCACCCACTTTTATTATATAAAGGACTTTCGACTTTAACGGACACCCTTCGGCGAATGTGTCCGTTATCTATAGGTTCTAATGTAGTTATGTTTTATGAAATAATAAACTTATTTCCCACAGATAGTTAAACAAGTTACCAGTCTAATGTATTTTCAGATCGGATGCAAACCTCAAAACAGATGTCGTAGTGCCATACATTATTGAGAGAAAACTTAACAATGAAAAGATCAAATTGATTTATATTAAACTACATTTTTGTCTGCTAAACTTTAATCTTTATCATTTTTATCTTGTTATTTCAGTTGATCTTTACAGCACTTGCTTTAAAAGCAAACCTCTGAGTTCGATACTTATACACTTCTAATGTAGTGCAATAGAAGGGTAGTATGCAACCTACTATACACCATTCTACAATCCGGCTATGGTAGCCGTAAAGTTTTAATATTTCAACCATCTCTGAAGTAGTTGTATTTCTGATTTCATCTATGCTTCTCACCGTCCCTGACAAAAAATGCCAGCGCTCCAATTTGCGGTGTAAAGCTATTACAACAATAACATATTGATATATATTAAAATATATATCCAACAACGCTAACAGGGAGAATCCACTTTAATCATAAAACACAAATTGTTTGATCTAAATTGTAACTAGGACATTGTTGTTTTGTAAACTTTTATATTGTTCATTTTCGTATTGTCCATTTCTATTAATCTATAACAAATTGCGGCGGATAGCTTTATTGATGCAACACTTCCTGTTTGAACAAACGTCTAGGACCGATACCTATGCACCTCTGATGTAGTGTATTAAATGTATGCAACACACCACTCCCAAATCCGGCTATGCCAACCGTGAAGTTTTAATGCTCCAACCATTTCTAAAATATTTATATTTCCCATTCCATTAGAGAATGTAACTGCTTCGTGCTTTGATCACATCGTTGTACCTGACAAAAAAGACAGCCGGTGTTCAATAATAGGACGTAATACTATTAGCGAATGCGACAATAGCATATTTTTATATTTAAGTTACTTATTTACATAGTCAATATTCCAAATGAGTATAGCTTTGTGTAACAAACCAACAAATCAGATAAATTAAATTCCCGGATTTCTAAGCAATTCTCGTTTGAGAAGCTTTACCTGGAAGGATACGTATTGATAGGATACCGAACAGGCGACTGCTTTGCAATAACACTTTATTGTTTATTGCACATTTTAATGACCCTTGTCGTCACTAGCAGCAATATGGAAGACGGGTTGCCTAGACACGGCTGTTAATAACGGAATTATGGTTTTGTTGTTGTTTATTGCTTGTAAATTATAATAATGCCGACGTTTGCTAAAATGGCATGAAAAGGGATTGCCTTTCACGACTGCTAATATCGTGATTACTTTTGTAGGTGTTCGTTGCTTGTACATTATAAAAATACTCGCTGTTACTGAAACGTCATCAGAAACGGGTTGCCATACATGACTGATAATAGCGTCATTATGATTTTGTCATTGTTTGTTACTTGTAGATTATGAAAGTATTGGCCGTTACTAAAACGGTACGAAAGGGGAGTTGCTTGTGTAACAATGCTAATATTCTTGTTACTTTTGTCGTTTATCCTTGCTTGTAGATTACAGAAGGTCTGGCTGTCACTAAAATGTCACGAAAGACGGGTTTCCTGTACAGCAATGCAGACTGTAAAAGGTCTGGCTGTTACTAAAACCGTTCGAAAGAGGTATTGCCTGTATAGTAATACTAATATCGTCTTTTATTGTTTTTGTTGCTTGTAGATTGTGAAAGGACTGGCCGTTACACTGGCACGAAAGACAGTGGTTGCCTGTACAGAAATACTAATATCGTCATTACTTTTGTCATTTCTCGTTGCTTGCAGATTGTAAAAGGGCTGGCCGTCACTAAAACGGCACGAAGACTGGTTGCCTATCCAGCAACGCTAATATCGTCATTACTTTTGTTATTTCTCGTTGCTTGTGGCTTATGAAAATGCTGGCTGTAATTGAAACGTCATGAGAAGCGAATTACCTGTATATGTCTGATAATATCGTCATTATGATTTTGTCATTGCTTGACGCTTGTAGATTATGAAAGTACTGGCCGTTACTAAATCGACACGAAAGGGAGATTGCTTCTGTAACAAAGCTAATATTGCTATTACTTTTGTCGTTTTCGTTGCTTGTAGATTGTAAGAGGTCTGGCTGGCACTAAAATGGCACGAAAGACGGGTTGCCTGTACAGCAGTGCAGATTGTAAAAGGTCTGGCTCTTACTAAAACCGCACGAAATAGAGGTTGCCTGTATAGTAATACTAATATCGTCATTACTTTTATCCTTGTTGTTGCTTGTAGATTGGTCTGACCGTCAGTAAAACGGCAAGAAAGACTGGTTGCCTGTACAAAAATTCTAATATCGTCATAATTTTTGTAGTTGTTCGTTGCTTGTAGATTGTAAAAGGGCTGGGCGTAACTAAAACGGCACGAAAGACGGCTTGCCTGTACAACAATGCTAATATCGTCATAACTTTTGTCATTTCTCGTTGCTTGTGGCTTATGAAAATTTTGGCTGTAATTGAAGCGTCAAGAGAAACGGGTTTCCTGTATATGTCTGATAATAGCGTCATTATGATTTTGTCATTGCTTGTTGCTTGTAGATTATGAAAGTACTGCCCATTACTAAAACGGCACGAAAGGAAGATTGCTTGTGTAGTGCGTAACAATGTTAATATTGCTGATACATTTGTCATTTTTCGTTGCTTGTAAATTGCAAAAGGTCTGGCTGTCACTAAAATGCCACGAACGACGGGTTGCCTGTACAGCAATGCAGATTGTAAAAGGTCTGGCTGTTACTAAAACCGTTCGAAAGAGGGATTGCCTGTATAGTAATACTAATATCGTTATTACTTTTATCGTTTCTGTTGCTTGAAGGTTGTAACCCGTCTGGCCGTCAATAAAACAGCACGAAAGACGGGTTGCCTGCACAGCAATGCTAATATCGTCATTACTTTTGTCGTTATTCGTTGCTTGTAGATTGTAAAAGGCTGGCCGTCACTAAAGCGGCACGAACGACAGGTTGCCTGCACAGCAATGCTAATATCGTCATTAATTTTATCATTTCTCGTTGCTTGTAGCTTATGCAAATGCTGGCTGTATCGAAACGTCATGAGAGACGGGTTGCCTATATATGGCTGATAATAGTCTCATAATGCTTTCGTCGGTTGTTGCTTGTAGATTATAATAATGCTGGCCGATACTGAAAATGGTCTAAAAACCGCGGTACCTACATGACGGTCGCCAACCGGAGTGTGAAATTCTGTATGGTGAGTTGCAACGCATGAATTTTATACGCTGTTTAGTAGTGCTGGTGTGTCGAAATCTACACAATATGCGCACTGCCAACTGAGCTACCACTACACTATATAGTTAAAATAATCAAACGTAATGTAATGCTGACGGCTTGCAGTTGTTAAAATCAAACTGGCATAGGAATTTTATTTTCTACCACTACTGTTCAAAGAAGAAAAAAAGTGAAGCTTCTTCTTTTCTTTTTTTTTCTTCTTTGTACTGTAGGCGTATAAAATGATTTAGGAAGATGAAAGTAATGATATGTGATAAAGAACTGAGCATCGATCCATCACCCAAGTTAATACGTGTGACCATGAATTTTGGTTTCACATACAAATACAACCGAATATACACGCTACACAATTTTGTGCGTATTTCCTTTCCGCCGAGAAAAGTTGCCACGGTATGTATCAGTTATTTCGTTTGCATTTGCACATTTTTTATCCACTATTGCCTGCTGCATAATTACCTGTGAATGTCAATTCTTTGTTTTGCAATTGCGTATTTGTTCACTACACTGTCGTTTACATCGAAGCCGTTTATATTTATTTTTACGTTATATTTATAAGTTTATTATCCTATCATTGATAGTGACCAAGACTGCTTATTTAGTTCAGAAGATGAAACTTTATAACACAGTCGCAGTGATTCAGAAGTTGATGCTATTTCAGAGAATGAAAGTGCTGATGATGAAAGTGTTGCTTTAGCCCGATAATTGTATCCAATACAAGAAGATGCTCATGCACATCCACCATTTGCTTTTACAGAAGTTCCCTGTATAACAAATATTGATATTGGCGATTATAACTTCCCAAATTTCATCAAACTATCTTTTCAGGCTCAATTGATTCAAGGTGTTGTGGATGAAATCAATAGGTATGAGAGGTGTCGTATCCATAGTGAAGAAGAGACTTCTTGGTATGGCACGAATCCAAACGAAATCAGAGTATTTTTGGCTGTTGAACTTTGGCAAAGTATAATAAGAAAACCAGAATACCGTCATTTTTTGACAAAAATCTAATATTATGTACAGCATTTTTTTCCGGATTGTATGAGCGGGAAACGCTTCGAGGCCATGAAATAATTTGTACATTATTCAAATAATGATGAATTTGATCCAGCAAATCACCCTTGTCCAAAACCCATCAAAATCTAGCCAATTTATGAAACTTTAAATAGAAAATTTGGCAATTGGATTACGTCATAGAAATTGATGAATACTGGCGAAAGTTATTGCTTTATAAAGGCCGTTTGGGATGAGTGCAATACATTGCTCTCAAAGGAGCCAGATTCGGCATAAATATATACTTATTATGTGAATCACAAAGTGGATATTTATATAATTTTATAATCTATACTGGCACGAATACCATTCTGGAAAGAAATTTTAGCAATCTTCCAATGTCTTCGCAAGTAGTGATGACTTTGATTAAACCTTTATTGTATAAAGTTTATTATATTAGACAATTTCTATAATTCACCTGGACTAGCGGATGTATTAATAAAATATAAGACTGATGTTTACGGAACATTACGCGTATTACGAAGAAAGGCGAATTGAAGAATAAAAATTGGAGAAGTAATTGGTTCTCAGAGAGGAATAATATGTGTAATGAAATGGAAGGACAAGAAGGATATCTCCCTTATCTCTGCCATTCACACTACATCTATGGTAGATATAGAGACGCGCAAAGGAAGAATAAAAAACCGCAACTTGTGTTGGATTACAACCATACTGTCTTCGTATGTAGTGCCCAGAAAGAGAGGCAAGAAGTATTATCAAAAGATTTTCTTTCATCTCTTAGATGGCTTAGGGACTGTGGAACGCTTTTGTGCTTTACCAAAAATCTAGCGATAAAATGGATTCACATGGATTTTCGTCTTAAAATAATCGAACTTTCCATTAAAAATATAAAACTACAAGTATTTCAAGAAGTGGACGTCCATCAAATATCCCAACAGCACTGCGATTATCTGACCGATGTTTTGCATCTTACATACCACCAACAGAAAAGAAAGGAAATTCAACTCGCCAGTATTTCCTCCGCTCAAGAAAAAGGAATGCACACAATAACAGGGTTGGCAATGAAACAAAATATATATATGTGTGTGTGTGTGTGTGTGTGTGTACTGACTGTTACGTTTCTCTTTGTGTCATCCCGTGTTTTAGAATTTACCACACAGTGGTAAATTTTGACCAAAACATTATTATTTTCAAGATTTTTTTTGCCCGCGTTAACTTTGTTTAGCGAAATAGATGCGGTTTAGTTAACCTTATTTTTCAAAAAGAGACATTTCTATGTTTTTTTTTTCAGGATTTGGATTTGAAATAGTTTAGAAAGATACTGAGAAATAATATGAAGAAAAGTCGAATATCATATACTGAGGCATTACACATATCACCTTCTACAAAAAATAGTGATGGGAAAGATAAAAGGCGAAAGAGGAGTGGGAAGAAGTCGTGTTTCAGAAGCATAAGAGAATGGGCGGGGATCTTGAAAGTCAGCACACTTTTTAACATTACAAGGTACAGAGAAAGATTTGCAGAGACGACAGCCAATCTTCACTGGATGGAATGGCAGTAGAAGAAGAAGAATTGTTTAAATTCTGTTGTGAAAAAATCTGATACATTTTCTTAGGATGCCTTAAAACTAAATGTTACGAGCTTTTTCGTCGACCCGCAACCGGATAGGTGGAAAAAGGCCTGCAGCTTAGCTCAGAGGAGTAGGGGTGGTTCACGGAAATCGCTTACGGGACGGAATCTTTCTATTTGTGTACAGAGTGTGTCGAAATTAACGGGTGCCACCTTTTATACTTCAGTATTACAAACTGTCAATTTGAACGTTCAAGAGGAGGAACTCGCCGCCCCTGGAGTACGGTATTTAAATCTTTCAACATATCTACGTGGCCGGTGGCGTCAGAGTATACAAGAACAACACAATATATATAATTTTACATTCAGTAGTATAAAAAAGAAATGACAATCGACGACTAAAGGCCGCTTCTTATGGCGTTAACAAAGAAAGGTTCAATCACTTAAAATTTTGCAAGTTAACGCGTAAAAGGTTTCTTTACAACACAAAAAACTAGTTCCTTTACTTTGACTTCCGGTGAATGGAGTAGAGAGAGAGGCAGGCACAGTTTCGAGGTGTTCTCCAGATGCAGGGTCTGGGATGTTTTAAGACCCGGGAAAAAGGTAGACGACGGTTTTCGGGAGATGTTGGGACGAAATAATTGCTGCACAACGCTCGTAGTTTGTTACAGCAATGGCACATGTACAGGAGCAACATATGGGCTCGATAATAATCCGGCAATGGCGATAGGCAAATTCGCAATGAATTGCCTTTCCACAGCTTAAAATTCCAGCGTGATTCTTTTAAATCCGATATTCAATATTCTGTTCACTCCACGGTGATAACAGCGATACGAAACTACACGCGATGGATACCCATAGAAAACATAAGCCGCCCTCCGCAGATGGAATTGGTAGACCGGAGTCGAAGGTGGAACACAGACTGACTGAAGAACTAAACGCAACGCGAATCTGCATTCTCCCAAAAAGGTTACACCACATTGCGAAATATGATGCAATAGTTCTGGAAGGAAATAACACGTGCGACTTCCGAGAATTGTTGTTGATCGGCAAATCTAGCCTACAAAGGGAAACTATCAAAGGCTTTACGAAATTGGCCTCCTACAACTCAATCTTAAAAAAAATAATATAGCGGTTGACGTAAGAATTGCAATTAAAATAGAATTTTGATTCCTATGAAGCGGCAATTAAAATACGAGTTTAATTCAAATGAAGTGGTAGAACCAAATGAACATAACATAAAATTTCTTAATATTCTGACATAAAACAAGATTTACTAAAGCTATACTTAATTGAAATAACACCAAGAGATAATTAAATCGCTAACCTTAACTCTAATTTTAAATTTTAATACAGGTCTTCTTATAGCAGTACTTATCCAAGTCCTACTGCGATAATTACTCTCCAAATCAAATACGTGTTAAAGAGTAATTTATTATTAAGCTTTTAGCTACGCAGTCATAATAAAGTTATTAGGGGCTTGTACAAAGAAGTTCATTAAATTGAATAGGACACAAACGGAATAGCAGATCAAAATTTCATAAAGTTGAGTTGAAATGTTCGTTCTATTTAAACCATGTCGAGTTGAACAAATTCGAATATCGATGATAGGGTGAAATAAAAGGTAAACATCCAACAATTTCAATATATGAATGTTCCAATGTACACAAAAACGTAGACGAATTAATAAAGTCGCGCCCGATGGAATCCGAAAACGATCAATAAAATAAATGGAATATTTAAATTATTGTGCGTATGCAAATCTCAGTTAATTAACTTTTCGAAGAAAAATAATAGTTTACTATTCACAAACCGATCGTTTAATTAACCTGTATCTAATTGATGTTCTGTATAGTAAATAAACGCAGCCTGACTGTTAATTTCAGTTTAATTACACGGAATATCGATAATTACCTTTTGATGTTTGTGCATTTCTGAAATTAAATACAATTGGTGCATGTGTATAGTTTAAACTGCCACTAGCAGAAAGCTATGAAATTAAATTAGCAATTCATCGCCGCTGAAATATGTAGTTGGCCAACGCATTCTTTTTGTTAACATTTAGTACATACAACGCTCGTTTTGTGGGAACTTAATTGAAATTTTACGGACGTGCATACCATTTCCATGAAATTGCATGAGAATTTTGTTTCATTATTTACTCTACACTGCATTTCGAGAAAACTAAAATGTAGATGCAGGCACTCTAAACGTAAAATGATTGTTATTAAAACGTCAATAACAGTAGCGTTTCAAAATGATATCAAAATTTAATTTAAAAGTCATATACAAGAATATTATATTGTGCTATGGTGTTCCGAAATACCTACAGTGCCATCTACCAACGTTAATAGCTGTTACGCGAGCAGAGGTCGCAGAAATCTGTAGCGGGCAGTCGTTATTGATCGATTTGAAACCAAAACTTTCGTTGCTAACCTATAGATGGCAGTTTTCGGAAATTATTGCAATTGAACAACATTAAATTTATGGTTATTCAAAACTCAAATTAGCTGTTTCAGAAGCGTTATCATGGCGTGTATGGTTTAGATTAATTTATCTAATTTAGATATACCATCTAAAAATCAATCAAATATAGGTACGGAACTAAATAAAATTGTTCGAAAAAGTATATAAGAGGACATCAAAAAGCATAAAACAAAAATAGTAGGAAATACTCTGGAAGAAAATGAAAGTATGAAAATACTGCGTAAAAAATTGAATTTAGGGAAAAAAGAAATCTATAAGTTAAAAGATGAAAATGCCACTGTGATAACAGAAAACGATGAACTACTGGAAATAACAAAAACATGCTATGAAAACTTATATAAATCACAGCACCAAAACCCCACTGCAAGATAAAAACAGAGAAAAGTGGTGAACGTAAATTCCGAAGATATCCCAAATATACCTAACCTCAGCAGAAATAGAAGAAGCTTTAAAGACCATGAAAAATGGAAAAGCTCCAGGCGAAGATGATATAATTATGGAATTTATAAAACATGGTGGACCCCAAATGCTAACAGAACTACGAAGACCTATGCCTTGAGAGAGGAGAAATTCCCGACTCCTGGAACAACGCAATAGTTAACTTCATCATCATCATCATCAGCCGTTGTTTTTCCAATTGCGGATATAGGCCTGCACTGATTATGTATTTTCGTTTTTAGATTTGTTGCTATTTGCATCTCCATTACGTCTTCTACTCTTCCGTAAGCAGCCCATCCCAGTCTCATCCTACTTTCTACCTCCGCAGTTTGATTTTCTTTGCCTATCGTGACTCTTTGACCTAGACCTAGACATAACTGTTGACTCTTTGGATGCTATTACCATTCACTTCAAACTCCTCCTCGTCCTCAACTTCCTTTGATATTATTTTTGCTTTTTTCATATTGATTTCAGATTCTACACTTTCTGCTATTTTAGTAGGTCCTCTATCATTGATTTTAATTCGTTAATATCATGAGATATAATTACCATGTCGTCAGCAAATCTCAGATTATTGAGCCTTTCTCTAACTATTAAAATTCCTTTGCCTTCCAGTGGAGATTTTTAAATGTCTCCTAGAGCAACTGTAAAAAGCTTTGGGATATTACATCACCTTGTTTCACCCCTCTGTTTCTAGGCACATTCTCAGGATGTGCCTGCAATCGGATATGCAGTGTAGCTTTTTATATATCTGCTCTAAGATGTTGATATATCTCTGATCGACTCTGGCGTTTTTGAAAGACTTGGTTACGCCCATATTTCTAAACTGTCAATAGCTTTCTTAAATTCTATGACTCCAAGCTATAAGGGTATGTAGTACTCAGTTATTTTCTCTATTAGTGTCTTAACTGTCTGTAGATGGTCGACAATGCTATACTCTCTCCTGAAACAAGCTTGTTCCTCTGGTTGATAAAGTCCAGCTTGTTCTCGATTTTATTCGTTGGTATTCGAGAAAACAGTTTAGGGACCTGTGACAGTAAGCTTATTGGGCGATAGTTCTCCAAATCTTCATTGTCTCCTTTTCTATATATCAGTATTACAACGGCATTTTCACATCCATGTAGTATGTCTCTTTCCTCAATGCATCTGTTGAACAACTTTGCTAGTTGTTTTACAATTTCTGGGATAATTCCATCCTCTCTGCAGCTCTACCATTTTTTATTGGTTTTAGTGCAATTTTAATATTCCTTTCCGTCTACTGATGGCATTTCCTATGAGTTTTCATTCGTTACCATTCTTTTGCGTTCAGTCATTGTACTGTCGTCATTGTTTTACCGAGGAGTATAGTTTTTGGTAGAATTCTCTCGTTCTGTCTAGGAGCCTGTCTCGGTCTATAATAGTTTGACCCTTCTCGTCTTTTAACTTTATGATTTCTTTTTTAAGTTTAATGTTCCTTTTAAAGAGTTTAATGCCTCTATTCTCATTTAAGATTTGTTCTATCATTTCTTCTTTATATTTTCTGATATCCTCTTTTATCATTTTCCCTGCAGTTCTAATTACTTCTTTGTATTCTGTTGTGTTTCTTTTATCGTTCTTTGTTAGTTGTCTTTTTTGTTCTAGCATCTTTTTCGTGGAGACAATTAGTTTATCTTTTCTTTTTGTCTTGAATCCTGCTATGTCCTTGGCTACCTCCTTTACTGTTGTCACAATTGTTTCATTTATCTCGCCAATTTTGCGTTTTACTTTGATGTTGCATTTGTTGAGCGTTTTCTCTGCGTTTTCCTTCAGTTTTGTTGTGTTATTCTTCTTGGGCTTTTTTGTTGTCCTTAGTTCTCTTCCTTTCTAGCCTGTGGTTAATAATGACTTTTGCTCTTATTAGGCGGTGGTCACTACCTGTATGGAAGTTGTTGATCACGTTAACATCTTGCACTATATTTTTATAATTTGTCAGTACGTAATCTATTTCGTTACTTATCTTACTATACAAGAAAGGAGATGCGGAAAACTTAAGACAATTGCAGACCAATAGGTCTGTTATCCCAAGTCTACAAATTATTCACAAAAATTATAACCAACAGACTGGAAAACAAATTTGACTTTTACCAACCGAATGATCCGAATTTTAGAAAAGACTTTCGCTGTATGGGCCGCATACAAACAATTAGATTACTGATGGACAAAACTACAGAATATCAAATACCTTTAATGGATAGCTTATAGAGATATAAGAAAGATTTCGATAACATCGAAACTTGGGCGGACAATGCAAAATGCTAGAATTGATCACAGGTAATCAAGCCTAATTAGAAATATATATAGGAACGCAACTTTAACTGTCCAATTACATGAAAACACAGATAAAATCAAAATGCAACCTGGTGTACGTGAGAGAGGCACAATTCCCCCAAAGCTATTTACACTGCCGTTAACCAATTAATTACAAAAAAACCAATACACTAAAAAAACGTAAATGCTAACATGTTAAAAATAATTAATTATACTAAACCTATACATTAAAAAAACTTAATTAATATTAATCCAAAGCATATATAATATACACACAGACACTAACACACACACACACAAAAAGAATGGCACACTAAAAAATTATATATTGTTTTTTTCTGAGAATGGTTTTCATTCGGATCACCTATAGTTGTAGTCGAGTGTCGTCTTATTTGATGGGTGGCCCTTCGCAGTAAGAACCACCACAACACTTGTATAGTTATATTGCTCTCTTTCTAGCTCCTTAGTTCGTATAGGCTCTTAGAGCGAGCGCAAGTCTTGCAGATTGCCACTCTAAAGTTTATGCAATTCACTGCGGTGACTTGTGTATCAAAAAGAGATAGCACATACAGTGTTCAGTGGTTCCAAAACATGTGATTTCTAATGTTACTTTCCAGATGAAGACATTTTACATTTAATTCGACACTTGATATTGGTCACTCTCACTGCTTTCTTGCGCACGTGGCCGCCCATCTTAGTTCAACCGGTTATTTTACCTGATTACGGACTTCGCACTCGTCAAATAAGACGAAACCCGACTCAAGCTATACACGGAACTTATCACTATACTGTCTTAAGGTCTGCTCCAATGGCGTTCCTGTCACTTGCTTCGTCGTCAGTTGTATTTATTAAATCCTGGGTTAATTTTCGTTTTAATCGCTTGTAGATTGCTTCCCTACCTAGCGAGTATCTAACGGCATCGGGACATTCGCTGAATTTTCCATGAAATGCTGTTATACATTTTTTGACGGAAGAATTGCAACTTAGTAGTGAAGTTAAGTGTTGCCGGGAGAAGTTTGTAACACTTCATTTAGAAATTTCTGCAGTTTTCTAATGGTTGTTTTGGAGGCTGCACCCCCCACTGTGCATGCATTTGTTAAAACAGATCTAAGTAGCGATTTGTGTATTAGAAGGGTGCATTCAAGTTTTAGAGACGATTTACGGTTTAATATGGGGTATAACAGCGATAATCTGCCATGGCATTTATTTAATTTGCTGTTTAGATGCATCTTCCATGTTAATCGCTTGTCCAGATAGATTCTCAAGTATTTGACACCATTATCCGGTGGGTTCCATTGAATGGGTTTACCATCTATTGGGATATTTCTGGGCATAATTGGACGACTCAAAGTATACATTTTTGTTTGACATTTAGTTGGATTAAGAGATACGTACCAACGGTTGAGCCAAGTAGTTAACTAGTTCATACTTGCTTACTCTTATTGTGGCTACGTGAATCTCTCTAAGAACAAAAAACTAATACCCTTATAATACTGCTGCACTTGTATTCTAAATTATAATACAATTTAAAGCAAGGTAGTTTTATTTGTTTTTTGCAGACTTGGTGTACAAGAATGTTTAAATCTTTAAATTTTTAAAAATGATGCTGTACTATCGACAGTTTTGCGCCAAATCTCATGATTATGCATATAAAGATATAAACTATATTAATCAATTATAATAAAATAATTAGAAATATTGTTAACATTTAATAAGTTATAGTTAGAGTTGGGCAGATATGCCGTATAGATAGTACATATATGCACTAATATACAGTGCTTCCCAAAAGTAACGGATAAATTCTATAAAATCGTTGAGAAAAATATTTCATAAAAATACTCGGACACGTCCATTTTTATTTTTAAATTATCATTTAGAGATTTAATTTTCAACCACCCACCCCTCACCCCTAAGCGCTAGCAACACCAACTTTAAAATTTCAAATAGCAAAGTACCCTTTATGATACCTCATCTGATAGCTTTCGTTATGCTGAATACAACAATAAAAAAAGGTTTTCAAAATCGGTTGAAAAATAACGGAGATATTTACCAAAATGTATTCAAATGAAAGTGCCAATATTCGAGCAGGCTGTAACGGTAATTTCGCCTAGGTTGTTCGCAACCCATTTCATACTGGGTTCAGGAGTGCTCTAATTTGCGTTTCCCTCTCTTTCCCAGCATATAGGAACTGCGCGTGTTTGACTTTTGAGTATACAGGATTTCCGGTCGGACATCTTTGAGTCTGACAGAAGAGAACGAATTCGTTGCGTTAGATTTTTCTCGCTAAAGTTCCACTTTGAGTTCATCTCGATTTTCTGAGTAAATCTAAAGTTATAACGTGATCCTTAGTAGATTGTTGGATTTACGTTACTGGCATTTACGCCGCTTTGATCAACGTTTCGATTCTAGTGTAATTTTTTCGGGTCAATCAAAGTTACCGATTGGTAAGTTTTATCCTTTGTTTAAAGTTATGGCTGGCCTAACAATTTCCTAATATTCGAATTTAGACAATTTGGGGAAGGTGAGATTTGACCGAAGTTTCTGCACTTTCTATGGTTGTATCTGCGGCATGCGAGTAATTGATATTCGAATTCAAACCAGCAGCCTGCAGTGAAAACAGGTGCCGGACACGAGGCCGTTCTAGAACGTTCCATTCCAGATTAAACAGGGAAGTGTTAATTAGTTTTAATTTTGATAATTTTGGAGGCGATGTAATTATTCCTTATTTATGTGTGAGAATTTCTTTATATTACGGGGTAGATAAAACTGGGTTGTAATTGCATAGGGTGTTTTGAATTATTTTATTGGCTTAATACATTGGTATTTTAGCATGTATAAGTATTAGCGTACATAATCACCGGAGTTTCACTTGATATACAATGTAAGTTAACCTGAGCGGTAATAGTGCGTTTTATTCGGGTTTAACGGCGCTTTTGATTTCTTATATGCGCTGTAGATCTTGGAAGGCCTTTCATGTCTAGGTGTATGACGCGGCTTGAGGGCGCTTGTTGGGGAAAGAAAAACGCAGTATTTTTACTTTAGCTCAAGATATTAATTATTGAGGCTATATTGAGTGAATGCGTGCTGGTAATTTTGTACCGATACAGGAATCAAACACAAATACTTTATTGTTGTTAATTTGGGGATTATGAAGTAATTTGTGTTTATGCTGATATTAAATATTGTTGCTGCAATTGGAATTATTATTTATTGTTTCCTATCATTGTATTCTTTTAGTAACAAATTAAGTAAGTAATAAACTTGGGGTCCGACTAACCGATCACATCTGAGTTAATGGTAGTGTATTATTTTTACAAGTCGGTGGCGCCCTTTCAAGTAATTAACATAAAGTTAATTAGTATATTTATTCAAGCAAAGCAGAGAACCGCCCATCTTCGATTGAGGTTCCGGGAGGCTATCATTAACCGAATATTTACTTACTTAGTGTGGAGAAATTTCCCTTGGAAATTATTGTCAGGCGTCACAAGGCGTTGATACGGTTCTAGCAGTGGGTGATAAAAACAATTGGAGTTTATCGTTCTTAGTACGTTTTAATGTTTTAAGCGTTTATGTTGTATTTTTAAGCTAGGATGAAAAAAAAATTTTTTCTTAATTGCTCAAAACCCGTCGCAATGAAATATCTCCGTTATTTATTAACCGATTTTGAAAAACTTTTTTTTATTTTATTCAGCATCATAAGGGGTACTTTGCTAATTTTTTGGAGTTACTAGGCCTTAGAGGTTGAGGGGTGGGGGTTGAAAATTACATCTATAAATGATAATTTAAAAATAAAAATCGACGTGTTCGAGTATTTTTATGAAATATTTTTCTCAACGATTTTATAGAATTTATCCGTTAATTTAATTTGGGAAGCACTGTATGCCACAAAAGTCTTCAATATATGCACGAATATGCAGTAACCTATTGAGATATGCACTTATGGATGCACTAAAAACAAATTTTATTCATATTAAATTCCTAAATATTGTGTATATAATACAAAAATTCTGACATTTGTTTTAAACTGTAATTCATAAGTTAAAGCTAGTTTGATGTAGCTACGTGCTGATCAAGTTGAACATTTTTATTAACATTGACCTGTAAAAACAATAACTGAGTACAATTTTGTTCTATTAAAATGCTTATATAAGAATCACTATTGTTACCCTATTTTAGTAATTATAAATGAACCGCTTTATTCTTGTAATCAGTGACAAAGTATGTTCTTGTAATAATTAGATTTATTTTTTTATTAAGGCAATTTCTATTATATGCAAAATTCAAAGGTGTAAGACTTCTTCTAAGTCCAAGGCATTGTAGGAGATATTTAACTAGAAATTGGCAGTTAAAATCTGAGATATCATTACGACAACGAAACTAAATAGAACTTATTTTGAAGAGTCCTTCTATTTCTTTCTTTTGTGTCCTTCAATAGCGCAGCATTCAGGTAAATATTTAGTAAAGTGTAAAAACGAGTAGTTCAAAACTTTCTAGGTGTACGTTGCTACAAACTGTTATTAATGTTTCTGAATTTAGCTCTCGATTTATAAAAAGTTCACAGTAACATTGTAATAATATCAAAGAATATATCATATAATATACTCTTTGAAAATATTTTAGTTATGGGCGCCATCTAGTCTACCCGGACAGCACTCTAAATAAGTTTAGGATATACAGAAATGTGTAAAGGTGGAAAACGTTTGAATTTCCCGAGCGCGGTGGAGTTTGTGGCGCTATCTCCCACAAAACTGGCGTAGTTTTTGGCCTACATCGATTTAACTAAAATTACAGTATTATCCTCGAGACAGAAATTCCAGCACGAACGGGAAAACTTCAACTTCAAGCACCGTCTATATTTAATCTCTAGTACTACGCATGAAAAGTTCTTATACAACTTTTTGTTAACTAGCGAACAGTTTCCACTTACGAAAATAAAAGTATTTGTTTTTAAAGTTAGTTGGAGATTTGTGAAGTGCGGTCATTTAATACATAAACTTTGTTCAGATAATTTATCTAAGTCAGCGACCGTTTTTAGTCAAATCTATTTTATATTATTTTACGTGATAACTATTCAGACATTTTTCATGTTCTTAAAAATAGTGTTAAGGATACATTATTACCGTAGAAAGTTATCCTTCAGACTTCAAATTATAATAGTGATAAACACTATTTTCTTCATAATATTATAACCAATGATCCCGATTTTCTGTCACTCTTGGGTAGTGTTCTTCTCGTGTATAAAGTCACAATGAAACTTTGTTGATTCAATAAAAACCAATACCACGTACGCTTTTCGTAGGCTCCCATTCAATTAAATCTATGGTAACACATTCTCTTGATTATTGGGCTGTCGTACCATAATTGGACCGCCACCACCACCACCTCTTTATAAACCATCGCTATCTCTCTCTCTCTCTCTCTCTCTCTCTTTCTCTCTTTCTCCCTCTCTTTCTCTCTCTCTTTCTCCCTCTCTTTCTCTCTCTCTTTCTCGCTCTCTTTCTCTCTCTCTTTCTCTCTCCTTTTCTCTCTCTCCTTTTCTCTCCCTCTCTTTGTCTCTCTCTCTCTTTCTCTCTCTCTCTCTCTTTCTCTCTCTCTTTCTCTCTCTCTCTTTTCTCTCGTAGTCGTTCATTACCTGTGTGGTTTGGATATCTTCTATTTGGATACCGTTCAGCACATAACTTTGTTGTTGCTTTACAATTACCACCATCCTCTCCTCGAACCCAAATCATGTCAGTGTGCTCAGCAAATGCGTATTCCCATAATGCAAGTGAAACGAAATTTACAAAGTGTAAACAATTGTTTTGACCACTGTAAAATTCGGAACGCTAGGCTCAAATTAAATAGAAATTACCATCGGTCTTGCTTAGATTTGCATTGCTGCCATATCTAAATCTTGTGTTTTCAACAAAATCTTAGGATCAGAAAGCTGCAGTTTGAACTTTTGCAGAAGTCATGTGTATTTTTAATATCTTAAATTTATTGATGAAGAACTACTTCCGTAGATATTATCTACTAGTTTAGATTTGTTATTATAGATACGCAGCATTTGGATTTCAAACTTCAAGAAGCTCGCGTGAAGAAATTAGCCTGCGAAAATAAATATTCTAGCTGTTTTGTGTGCAGTATGCGTTGCTGAACCACGCTAGAAGACGTTTTATCTCAACTTATGGAACACCCTGTGGATGTAAGTATGTATTTTGTCAATATGAAATTATTTTGATTAGTTACGGTTAATTAAACACGTATAGTACATTTTGAACAAGTGATAGACATATTAGAAATATTATTCTAAAATATACAAGGGTGTTAGGAAGTCCATCATCATCCAATTCTATAGCTGCCATTACGATACGTTGTTCGGTAGTCTGGATGCTGGTTACAATTATAAACAATTACGCCACCGTTACATATCAGCCACGGAACATCAATTTAATTCCAGGACAAAATAATATATTAAAATTAATGAAGGTAACTCACATTCTATACCACGACTTTAAGAGACTCTCAGGGTAAAATGCTGTATCAAGGTCTTAAAACTCACAGCGACTCTATTTAATTTAAATAAAGTAATAAATGTACGATGAACACTATAAAAGAAGTCTTAATCTAAAATCCATGACATGAATGCCCCCTGATCTTACAAAATTTCAGAATTACTAACTAAAGATATTAAATGCACCATGGAATCTTTTCTATTATGGTCAAAACTTAAGTTTAATGTGTCACCCACCTTGTTCGTCGTCATAAAGATAGTTCACTGACCTCTTTCTTCGGTAAATCCCACCAATCAGGCCCGAAACACTCCTTCCAGCTCTCTCCAGTAACAGCTTCCTATCCAAACTTGAAGACCTCTAATTTAACTCTATCACCTACTAACTTCTCCAGGATATAAATCGCAGTTAAACTTTCGTAAGTGATTGTTCCTGTTTAAGAACAAATTTAAATACATCCTGTTCTTTAGGAAATGTATTTACTGGCTTACAAAAAGCTTTCACAATATTCTAAGTAGTGAAACTCATTAAACAACTATCTTATTGCAAGACTATTATACGAGGTATATAGAAACGCCCCTCCTTGTTTTTCTAATTTTCTCGTAACTAATCAGTGATAACTTCTATTTTTCCTCCTACCAATGAGGATAAACATTTCCAATCAAGACCTCCTATCTACTAACAAATTACACAATACCTACCAACCACAGAACACTGCATGCAGTGGATAGGAATTATTCTCCATTTCTTCCTATTCTAAAGAAATTAAACAAATTATTAAAAATGTGATTTTGAATTGATTTAGGAAAAAAAGGAAGCAGATTATAGAAAACTCGAAATCCCAACACAAATCACCACTGGTTCACTATCATCGATATAAGATTTATGGAACGAAAATTAAATACTGATGTACCTTCACACCCCAATATGATATCACATATATATGGCTTCTTGCTTAATTTCGTTTTTGTTCTAAAAAACGTGATAAGAAATACAAATATTTGTAGTTTAAAATGTCAGCAAATAACTCAATTTTTATAAAATTCTATATTCATTAATATATTTTTTCAAACAAAATAAAATTCCATCTTATTATCAACTTTTCAGATTTTTTCTATTAGCTTCTTAATTATTTCTAAACATTTCCAAAACTAAACACGCAACTCATATATAACCGCACACACGTTTAAAGGTCATTGAAGGACAAGCTCTAAAATGTAAAAATATATAGGGTCTTCCATTTCAAAAATGAGATATTAGAAGTTGAATTTTATTAAATGTGGTTGTAAATTAGAAACATCCTGTATACGGCACCTATCTGAAAATGCGTTTATGTAAGCTGCAAAATAATTTTGACAAATTAAACGCGGTTCTTTAGATACTACCAGTTAAAGACACAACATCATTGTTTCAAAATTTAAGGTAAAATGAATTATTACCGAAACCATTAGCTATATTTACCTAAAATCGTATATCGTTGTCTTCTTCTTCTTCTTTCTTCTGTGTTACGCATGTTATGCATGTTCCAAAACCACGTTCTATAGGCTATCGCTCCATCTTTTGACGGGTCTGCCCACATTTCTTCTACCAGCGGGTGATTTATCTCTTGCTATTTTCACAAGTCTATTTTCCGTCATGCTTGTTATATGCTGGTTCCAATCTTCTACCCATTCTCCAACAGGTGTGTCTTATTTCCCTGCTTCGTATTCTATCCAACAGAGTTTTACTTGCGACCTTCCATAATACTTTCATTTCGGTTGCTTCCATAAGTTGTTGCGTTTTGGTGGCACCAAATTGTATTATTTCTTGGTTAAATAACATATTTTACTATGGGAAATTTATAATAAAATATAACGTGTGTTCAACAAGTTTGTAAGCCCTGGGCGGCTATGGATTATAAACCGCATGTCTGTACAAGGTTTACAAAATTTAATCTAACCTAAAATAAAACGTCATTCAAAGCGGCATCTTCTCATGAGGATTGACATTAATATTTAAAATGTGATAATGTTGTAATAAATCAATATAATAGATGATTAAATCTATTACAAGAGATCGTGAAAATGTTGACCTTCAACATGTAAACATAAATTGATTCTTCTTCTATCGTGCCGTCTCTAGTCGAGGTTGGCGATCATCATAGCGTAGTTCTCTCTATCTGTTGCGTTGTGGATTAGTGTTGTCGAGTTCTGTGATGTCCACTCTCTTAGGTGTTTCAGCCAGGATTTCTTAGTTCTCCCAACTCCTCTTTTCCCTTCTATTATGTTCTGTAACGTATTATCTTCTCCGTGTGTCATCATAAGCGTTTCATATTTTCGCAAACGCGCATAATTTTATCGATTAGTTTACATTGTCTGGTAAAATTATCTATGAAGCGCACTGGAGTTTTAAAAATTAATTTTTTTAGATATGGAAACACATAATGGGCTACAGGCATCAAATCAACGAAGAATTACCGCAGTTATTCTATATGAGATTGTGTAACGTATGGTCAATCTACAAGTAAGCGGAATCTTGTTGACAATAGCCATATTGAAGTTCGTCCTCATGAAGTTAGTTTACAAACAGTTCAGGAATATTATGCGTTAGCTTTCTGCGTTTACATTTCCGGCCAAAAGTATACTGCTCAAAAATGAATAGACATATTGCAGTGTAAGACACTTAAAGGCAACACCAATTGCATTTATAATAAGAAAACTACCAAAACAACAAAATGTCTTTTTAGTAATTTTTTTTGTTGCCATGGATATTTACAATCTGTTCAAAGGGAGAACAATAGTTAAATTTTGTGACTTAATAATATGGACATGTAGAGACTGATCCTGTGATCCTCCTCTTTGCAACTTACTACCTGATAATTAGGTATTTTTGACTACACGGTATTTACAATATACTAAATCTAACTAATTGAATCTAATAGTTAAATCGGCAGGCTTGAAACATTTCAGCCACCTAACTTCCCCGGTAATGTCTGTTAAGTCATTAGCCAGTTCATTAGGATGGATTTCAAGTCTGTTATGATATTTCACATACTGTTTTTTGATTTCGTCACGAATGGAGGGAACTTGCAGATCACGCTCAGTTACATAGTTTGGCACATACCAAGGGGCATCCGCGATCACTCGAAGCACCTTACTTTGGAACGTCTGCAGAATTTCGATATTTGAAGTACTGGCGGTCCCCCGCAGTTGTAGTCCGTAGGTCCATATGGGCTTAATTATAGTGTTGTATACCAAAAGCTTATTTTCCAGCGAAAGTTGCAACCTCCTCCCTAGGAGCCATACATGCGGCTAAATGTGATGCCAAGTTGTTTCATTTTAGTAAATATCTGTTTACGCCATGTCATTCTTCGGTCCAAGTGTAGGCCTAGATATTTTACTTCTTTTGTCTGTGGGAGTTGAGTTCCATTTAGTGTTACAGGTGGCCACGTGTCGGTTCTGGTTGCAAAGGTTACATGCACTGATTTACTTTAGTTGGCTTTTATCTTCCATGTTTTAGCCATGATTGGATTTTATTTAAATTTATTTGTAGATTTCTGGAAGCTGATGCTGGGTTAGGATCTGATGCTAGCACTGCGGTATCGTCCGCAAAGGTCGCAACTGTGGTTTGTCTGGTGGACGGTAGGTCTGCGGTGAAAAGTAGATATAATGTGGGACTCAAGACGCTCCTGCATTAATGTTGTTTAGGCTGGTATACGCGTTTTGGCACTTGACTAAGAAGTGTCTGTTGTTTAAATAAGGCTTCAAGATTTGATAGAAGTGGTGTGGCAGGTTTGTTTTAAGTTTATAACATAAACCTTCGTGCCAAACTTTGTGGAATGCCTGACTAATGTCTAGGAAGGCAGCAGAACAACATCTTTTGCCTTCTAGATCACTATTTACTTGGTTCACTATTCTGTGTACTTGTTCAATTGTGCCATGGTGATTTCTAAAGCCAAATTGGTGTTTTGGAATTAATTTCTTGTCTTCTATGATTGGTTTGAGCCGTTTTAGTAAAAGTTTCTCTAAGATCTTTGAGGGTATAGCAGGCAGCCTAATTGGTCTGTAAGACGTTATTTCAGTTTGGGATTTTCTAGATTTTGGTATTAGGATTATTTGGGCAATCTTCCATTGATTAGGGAAGTATCCCAGCCTTAGTACAGCATTGTAGATTAAGGTAATCATTTTTTGGCATTTTTGTGTAGTTTCCTGTAATACTTTGGCTGAAATCAGGTCGTATCCGGATGCCTTTTTAGGGTTTGTTTCTTTCAGGATGACTTCTTTCACTTCCTCCATTTTGAAGCTTTTAATGGGAAAGTTCATTTGATAAGGTATTTCTAAAAACTATAGTATTTCGCTTTCTTCTTCTGTATTTTGTTCCGTTTTGTGTGGTTTAAATACTTGGGAAAGGTGGTCCGCGAATGCGTCGGCTTTTTCTTTGTCATTTCTACACCATTTTCCATTGGTATCTTTTATGGGAGGTATTGTTTGTTGCGGCCGTTTTAGTTTACTAGTTGCCTTCCATAAAGAGTAGTCGCTAGCTTCTGTGGCTGATAGGTTGGCGAGGTAATCTTGTATTTGTTGATTCTTAATATTGAGGAGCATTGTCTTTAACTCTTTAATCGCTTTATTGAGTTTCCTTTTGTTTTCTGCTGACCTGGTTCTTCTCCATTGTGCACGTATTTTACGTTTGTTAGTAATCATTTCCCTGATTATTAGTGGACAATTTTCCTTTACTTGCATTTCGTCTTGATCAGGTGTAATCCGCCAGGCTGAGCTTTGAATAGCACAATTGAGTTTATATACTGCGTCGTCAACTTGTGATTCTATTTTTAGAGCAATTTTTAAGTCGATTAGTTCATCTAAGTTTTCTATAAATATATGCCAGTTTGTTTTTCTTGTATGAAGGGTGGGTTGTTTATCTTTGTTTAGTAATTAACATAAAAATTACAACAAAGTTACGTTTACAGAAGAAATTTAACGATATTATAATGAAAATCGTTATTGTTTCCTTTAACGTAACTTGAATTTAATAAATTCTAATACCGCAAGCCACCTCCTCTGGAGGTAATAACTGCTCTGCATCTTGTTGGCATGCCCTCAATGCAATTATGAATATGTGCTTGTAGAGTTTGATGCCACACTACCGGCAGTACATCCCTCAGCTGTTGCACGGTAGTAGGCCTTGGATTATGATGATCTAGCTGTCTCTGCAATAGGTCCCAAGCATGCTCGATGGGATTGAGGTTTGGGGGTACCGGAGGAAAAGCAAAATGGTTTATTTCCTCATCTCGAAGCATCTCTAAAACAACCCGAGCACGATGCGACCTTGCGTTGTCGTCAAGAAAATCAAAATATTCCCGTCCAACAGCGTTGCGACGGTTCAGAACATGGTCCATAATGATCTCTCGCGCATATCGTTAGCCCACGAGTGGACCATTAGAGATATGAAGGTCAGTATGCCACCTTAAAGAAATCCCAGTCCATACCATAAGACCACCACCACCAAAGTTAACGACTGGTTGGGTATACGGAGGTAAGGTATGATGTCCGGCACTACGTCACTACATCATCCCACGGTGTCGGTTCTTGCAGCCTACGTCTTTACCATTCCAACCGGTTTCTTCGTTGAGCCACAGTTCTTGCAGGACCTCTCAGGGGTGGTATGAGGTAAGTCCTATCTCAAACAATCGATTGCTCACAGTATGGTCGGAGACTTGCTTTCCTGTGGTCGATCCTCACAAAGTGTTGTGATGCGAAAAGATCCACTTCCAGGTCTTCTTGCAGTCGTGCCTGTTTCTCTAAGGCCCGAAATGGCACGTAAAGTGTGGTGTGTGGTTCCTAATATATAAGCAATGTGGCAACGGTTAAATTTCGTTGTTCTATTGTTAAATGGTTTCTCTGCATTGTTGTTTATTATTAAGAACATCAATATAATACACGAATAAAAAACAGTGAACAAGAAAGATCTTAAGAAAACAGGAAAGATTATTTAATTAAACACACAAACTCGACTTGACACTAATAGGGTTAAACAAGTGCAACTGGATTCGATTGTTTTTTTGCTTCTTAACATCAAACATTGCCGCTTGCCTTTATTATTATCAATAATAAACGACCATTAGCCGCCAAATACAAACATATATGCTTTATATTACAATGTCCCCATTCATTTAAGTAGTTTATTAGACTAGTGATTATCTTTCAGGATATAGATATTCATGTTGCAATTTTAAAAGGATGTAGACCAGTTTCGCGAAAAGAACGCGGTTTTCTGATGCTCTATATACGCATGTTTCAGAATTCATATACCGAGTTAGATGAAATCATGTTTCCTCACTAAGAAATGCTTTATTCGAAACTGCATCTAGATTAAATTTTCGTGAAGCAAATGGCAATATAAATAATCTGGAGGTAACAGTGCCTGGCACATTTGAGGTTCTTATGGGTGCATTAGAAGGTTTTGTAAAAGAGGAGTGATATCCGATCTTATACTTAAATTTAATTGTTGAGATAACTGACGTACTGCAATTGTCGGATCTTCGTGGACTGTATTTCTTGCATGTTTGTTATCAGCTCCAGTTCGACAGCTATGTGTTCCTATTCATGGTCTATACCCACAGAACATGTTTTTCAAGACACGTTACTATTCTCAAAACTTCAGCGGAAAAGTTGCTACTATTGACCATGAAATTTGAAAATCTTTGTCTTGAACCATTGATTGAATAGTTCCTGTTTTCGTTTTCATTCTACTGCTAAAATTTTATTATAAAAGTTTTTTGTTCCTGAATAAATATTTTACTGTAAAATAATTCAAAATTAAATTTATCTTTTGAGTTTAGATTGAATTTGACTTAAGCCAAATAAATAATAAATTACGACGTTTGAGTTTGTACTAGCATATGGCTTACAAGCCAAATTTATTTGAAACCTGAAGACGGTGAAAATCGTAAAATATCAACCACGTATTATGGCTTCATTAACCAAATACACATAGGTATTTGTATGACCCTTACCTTTCTTCCACTTCTCTGCGAATGATTACTCCTATCAACTATGGAGTTTTCATTTGCAATAACTACACAATTTAAAAATGGTATTTATATAAAAAACAGAACGCAAAATAAACACGCTGTATTTGTATAACTTTTATTAAAATCTCCGGAATTGTTGACCAACGATAAATTCTGCTCGGGATCCCTCAATTTATAGAATTCGATTGCAAAACGCGAAGCGAAGTGGTTTGGCGTAACAACATAAAAGCTTCCGTCTGATACATTCTTTGATACTGCAGGCTGCAAGCTTTGTGAGATACGTGTATAACGTGGATGCAGCTCCTGACAAACAACTTTATAGCAGTGAATTTATCAGACAGTAAATATCTGTTTTCATCGGAAGACTCCGGGGGCGGAAGTTCAATCTCGGTTCATGATGGCGTTGCTACTTTTTAGTTTGATTTCTTATTGCCATCAGCGGTGGCAACAAACGCTCAAAATTAATGCATGGTTTTACGAGTCCCCTGCATTTTATTGACTTAGATTGAATTTTTATGCGTTGATAGACGAAAATAAATTTACTACCTTTTGAAAACTTCCAGTAGCCGAATTGAAAAGTTTCGTTTCAGAAAATGTTGCGTTATGTTTCCACTCTAAGAATTGTCGAGTTAAATATTTGTATCATCCATTTTACATTTCTTATTATACAGATATTCTACTGGTAGACTATTTTCTATAAAGGAAAGTAGCCTTTTAAAAAAAATAAAACAAAACTTTTCGATTCACCTACTATTGCCTAAATGCAGCACAAAAGTATATAGTCTTATAAAATAATAAGGTCTTCTGAAGAATAGAATCAACATGAACATGGCATGGATTAAATAAATAGATAAGGAATAACAAGTGTTAGATGTACGAACGATGAGGTAACGTTTACAGCAAAAGGTGGGTGAACACTAATGAACACTGCTGGGCACTGTGTACTAAAACCATTCCTCTTGGTTTTCAGGGTAACCTTTGTACCCAATTCAATTAAAACTTCATGGTATTTATTAAACGTTTAATTGGTTTTTACTTGGGTTTTACATTGTTTCAAGCCAAGCTTGCAAACTAAACTATCACGACTCGCACGTTGACCGGACTTCCCAAAGTAGCAATAATGCTTACCTGTCAAGGCACGAGGCGTTCCACTTATTCAACTAAATTGACTATTTATATATAGTATGGTTATAATCTAAATACACTACAATTAATATTAATACTTATCTTAATCACTTACATTACAACTGGCCTCTTCTATGCCATGTACTTTTCCTTTGTAGGAGGCTGTTTCAAATGAAATTCGGATTGCGTCTTTAACTAAGTTGAATACTTTCCCTATCACCAATAATGAAAAGAATGACTTAGTTCACACATTTATGGAGGCCATGAATTGATAATTAAGTGTCTGGAAACAAAAGACAAATTTAATTTCTCCCTTGACAGCTATGACGACACTTCAAAGTTGCACCAGCGAAGAAATGCGTTCTGTAATAAGATTTTTAACTGCAGAAGGAGTGAATCCTTCTGAAATTCATTCAAGAATGCTTAAGGTGTACGGAAGTAGCTGGTTAGCTCGTTCAACTGTTTTTGAATGGGCCAAAAAGCGGCACAAAAACTGTGAAAGATGCAACACGACGAAGACAAGCAAATCTTGTAATCACTGAAAAGAACATTAGAACTGTGCAAGAGCTCATTTTACGAAACAGACGCATAAAATTAAAAGAAATTGCTTCAAAAATTAATGTGGGTATCGGTGCTACACATATTATTGTTTTTGAGCAGTTGAAATACCGAAAAGTTTGTGCAAGATGGGTCCGTAGGC
The DNA here is from genome assembly GCA_014611495.1 of Limonius californicus. Taxonomy (NCBI): domain Eukaryota; kingdom Metazoa; phylum Arthropoda; class Insecta; order Coleoptera; family Elateridae; genus Limonius; species Limonius californicus. The sequence goes on along the minus strand of JABXWE010001582.1, from coordinate 22,338 downwards.
AATTAACGCCTGAACTTAAACAAAGAAGGATTGAAGCTTTTACTGTTCTTCTGTCATGTTATGGAAAAGAGCGAGCTGCCTTATTAAATCGTATAGTGACTGGTGATGAATCCCGGGTTCACCATTTTCAGCCAGAATGTAAGCAATCATCAAAAGAATGACGTCACTCAGCATCACCAAAACCCAAAAAATATAAAGCTGCTCGGATGGGCTGGAAAGATAATGTTGACTGTGTTTTGGGATAAGAAAAGAGTACTTGTAGAAGATTGCATGATGAAGGGTACCACAGTCAATAGTGCTTCATACTGCAACCTATTAAAAGATGAACTGAAGCCAGCTATAAGGACCACACGACGCGGATTTCAGTCAAAAGGAGTTTTGCTCCAACACGACAATGCTCGGCCGCATTGCTCGATGGAAACCAAGGCAGTAATACAAAAAACTTAGATTTGAAGTTATCGAACATCCTCCGTATTCTCCCGATATAGCACCAAGCGATTGCCATATGTTTGAAGCACTTAAACGAGATTTAGATGGGCTGCATTTTCCGGATGATGAGAGCGTGAAAAATGCGGTGCATGAGTGGTTTCGCACAAATCCAAAAGAATTCTTCTCTGATGGAATAGAGGCTTTGGTTGCCTGATGGAAAAGGTGTACTGGAGAGGCAGGGGGAGTACATAGAAAAATGTTGAATGTGAAACAGTTTTTGTCAATACAGTTATTAAATAAGTAGTATAAGTAAGTATAATCACAATCCGGATTTCATTTGAAACAGCCTCGTACTAATATAAATATGGTGAATCTACAGTTTGACGCCGTATACGTTTTCCGGCATTAAAACCTCGCAATTGGGGAATTGTGCCTTTTGGGTTGCAGCACAAGCTTCTCATAGGCTGCGTGATAATGCTGCGGAATCGAACCCAGTCCACATTCGAAATTTTGCCCACAAACGTGCGCTCGGACAACTGAGCTACCACCACAAAAGTAACCATAAGAGGTACAAATATAACTTTACTAATATTTATATGTTTAATACGTACCCAACAACAATCTACTAAATCCAGCAACGTTAAAATAACGTTAAAGATGTTATATCTAGAACAAACATGTAACATTTGAAAATATGTAACAGAGAAACACACAGTGGTGTAAAAAATTCTGCAGCACCCAAGAAAATAATTATTTTCTGAAGTTTAGCTACAGTTTTTGCATAGTTTCCAAACATTACTTTTAAATATTTGACTTTAATGACTATTATGTCAACAACTTATCTCTTGATTGGGTACTTAGAACTCCATAGAGAACAATTAATGTAAGTTCCTTTCTAAAATCGATAATCAGTTATTTGCGCATTTTTTAGTGGGATTGTTAAAAAGCATTTAACATAACACTTAGATCATAATTAGAAGGAATACTTATTCCTATTATGTTATGAGTATATATATATATATATATATATATATTGCTGTGCTGTACCCATTGATAAGGTAACCTTTAATTATTGGACCCCAAATAATAAAAAAAATAATTATCATAAAAAAAATAATACCTGCTCTAGGTACACTCTTGAAACATTTGTTACTCACCCGGTACAAACACATAAATTGTTAGATCAAATTCACAGCAATTATATGAAATTGAGACAACCACCTACCTTCTATGGTTCAAAGTAATCTCAGGGAACTGCGAAAATAATCAAGTAAGGAAATAAATATTTTGTCGGTAGGACTCTAGCTATCAAAAGGGAAACATATAACAAAACTGGCGATATGTTCAACATATGAACTCATAATACAACATATCACTTCCAACACAAAAATATATAACAGTAAGCCATAGTTTACATAAGAATAAAACGCATCTTTTTTTTTAAATCGAACAAGGTTAAACCATTCATTTAAGTCAAATTAAATTTCCCACCTGTTTACATATACGCTCCCGGTGAAGAATTGCTAGACACTGCGTATTAGTAGCTCTCCTGCTCCCTGCTGTGTCCAAGGCCGCACGTACACAATTTGATGTAAGGTGATGGAAGAAAGTTCTTTGCTTCAAATAAACAAATTTTCTGTGCCACAAGCGCTGATCAGCTTCTCAAACGCAACAGTAATTACTGCAGGTAAGCAGCCGTTCTTTTATCAATGATCCAGATTTGAAAGAATTGTCGTTAGTTTTCTATTTTGATTTTCGATCCGTAAATCTAACCTCAAAATTCCCACCTGACGTTTTAGAACTGAAGAGACTCGACTATCGGAAAACAATTTCGCTACGATGGACGCCAGTATTCCAAATAGGACCAAACTTGGAATTTTCGCTGATTTACCACAAATCTTCAAAGTTTCCGGTAAATAAAACACTGGGGTACTTACACCAACACATAAACAAATTTAATTAACGGTATTTATGAACATTTATACAGGTTTTAATTAGATTTTTTTAACATTTCTGAGAGCCAAACGCCAATACGTCTGCTTGCTCCAAGTTAAAAAAAAAACTTCCTTATTTATTAAACAAAAAGCTTTTTTCACTTTTTTTTTCTGTCGGGGAGCTCTATCCCACAACATTGTTTCTAAACTATAAAAATTCTAGCCAATCACAGTATAGAACCAATTTACCAAATTTAACACAAAATCTAATTATCTAAATAATTATTTTATGCAAATCCTATGCTAATAACAAATTACAAATCCAGAATGCTTATCATTTTTCCTTCATTTTAAGATCTCGCATGACCCATTTGTGTTAAGTAATAACAAATTAGCATATAGACAAAATTAAATTTGTTAACAAAAAACATAATAACAAATAGCAAATGTTACAAATCTATTCACAAACACTGCTCAATTCACTTAGTCCATAATTCCATAGCATAAATTCTCATTGTAATACAATAAACCATGAAATTTACCAATGTCAATCTTAGCATATTGCAACGTTCAAACTCCAATCAAATTTCAATTAATTACAGGGCAAACTGCACCCAAAAGCTTGCTTATGTCGTCACCAAACCATCATAACAGTTATTGTCACATATTAGTTACATCTAAGTACGAAATATCACATATACAACCTATTTTAGATTACATTGTTATAAAAAGTTCTAATATTTCGCAAATTTCAGGATGTACGCTCACACTTTTCATGTTGGAAACACATACCACCTGTATAAGACTGAAATTCTACCAGCAGGAAGGCTTCATCCTTAATAGGGAAGTCCCACAGACAGAATCTAAGATGTTAAAATTCCACTATCATAAATGACATGATCAACTCGATACTGCTGTAAACTTGACATTACAATTCAAACTCTTTGCACAAATAGCATAAATGGCTTAAGACACGTATAGAATAAGAGTTTACCTATTAAGGTGTATAATTAGTTCTGTAAATATCACAACAATATATATTGCTGTGTTACAGCCCTCGTTGGGATGTCAAATAATTTATGCTGTGATGCCCCTAATTATTAGTGTATCGCCTTACTTTGGTGGTGATAAATAAAGATATTGCTGTGAAACAGTGGATAAAATTGTGCATACATACAAATTGTATTCAATGACGAATAAAGCAACAATAAGCTGTAGCAAAAATACTCTACTGCCACAGCACAATTCTAAATTGAGATTCTCTTTGTAAAATAAAAATTGTTTAAAACATAATTTAATCTCAGGGTAATTATTAGATTTATTTCGGTTGAAGTAATTGAGCATCGCAAATACTGAAATCTTAAATTTGAACATGAAAGAAACTGCCGAAAAGAAAGTTCAAATCTCATTAAATTAATATTGATGAATTAAAATTAAATGATTTTTAAAATAACTTAAATCTTTCAAGAATTTTAGCTGTCAGATGTTTTTATAAACATAAGCACACAATTATTAAATAATTTAGAATCAAGTTAATATAATTTACAGACATCTAGCCTTATTTCCATTTCGTTGCTTGTAACGATATTTTCTTCCACATACTTGCATTATTTCTTCATGTGCGGAGATGAAACACTAACCTTAGTTTTCGTTGCCTCCACGCTGTTCATTTAGCATTATACAAGGCTGGTGCAAACTCCAAAGATGAAATCCCTCTAGCTCGGACTATTCAGGGGCCTTTGTAGTACAGGTAAGAATGTAGAATCCACTCGTTGATGTTAAATAAATTATTGAAATAGTTGCAATTTCATTTAGATTTTTAAGGTTAGGTTCAAAGATAAAATTCAAAAATCAACAATCGAAGCACTTAAATTTTTCCTTTTATCGAACTACTATACTTTTAAAAAACTTGGTAAGTAAGGCACGCACAATTTTATGAAACTTTAATTATGATAAATCTTTGATTATGATAATATTCAATTGTTACAAACAAAAGTATAAATTTTACCTGGGAAACTAGCAGCGGTTTCCCCGAAGTTTAAGTTAGAAGTGATACTATATTTTCGAAATTTTCTTTATACACCCAGGTGTCAACAAAGTTTCGTAACCATGGTGATGACCCATAACAAGTAACATTTCTCAACAAAAACGAATCTGCATGGAGTGAGATGACATAACTAAAATTATCTGACCAATCAGATTCATGCAAACAAAATTTGACAATTTCTAACAGTTATTCTTATAAACTAAATATATCAATAATTAATCATGTTAAAGCAAAACTAATATTTGCATATTTGCAATCTGCATGAAAAAACGAATCTATAGATTTCAAACATGACTAATCTGTGATAAAAATGAACCTAAAAAACATTGACAAAACCAAACCACTCTAACAATATTAAATTAAAATTTATAATACATTTTAAACCTGTCATAATACTTTAATTTAAGAAAATTTAGACATTTATATAGGTAAATCATCTTTTAACACATATTTATAAATAAATCAATTATTAAAACATTTTTACAAAATTTATACACAAAGTTGCCTTGACTATCAGGTCAACTGCATTCAAGCTTAACTTCCCCTAAGGAATTGGAATAGAATTACAATTTCCACATTTATGCAGGAAAATGTCTAAGCATGTTTAAATTACACATAAATAAGCAAATTAAACATTATTATAATGAGAAATCTGCTGAATTTATTCCCTAGTTCAATACATTTAAAAATACAAATTTAACAGAATCCAGAGTTCTTTGAATAAAATTTTTCAAACTAATTTCAATACCTATGAAAATTGCCTACTTTTGCAGATAAATAAATAAATATAAACTCATAGTTTAAATAAATACAACCAAAAGTTGCCTCTCAAGATACATAAATGGCATTGAGAACAATATTCTACCAATTAACAAAATTAATATGTTTACATTTATATAATAAGTATGAACTGTCAAATTATTAACATTTTCATTAATATAATTGTTATTACAACTCAAGACTCTGTCAAATTGCTTGAAGGTATGGGAATCAACCTTCTAAACACGGCTCCATTGCCAAATTTCCTAGATCTGAATGCAAAACTTACAATTCCCAGCTTACGACCACCCGAAGTATGATCGGAAAAGACAACATACCATCTAAACTGAAAACTATGTGTGGAAACAACTCATTTCTACGTAAGAAAGCTTCCTGCAGCTTTTTACTTTCTGTTTAAAATAGAATACGTTCCTTTTATCGAATGTAATATATATACATACCTGCAGGTACTGTAGATTGTTCAGTTGCATTTTGCATGTCCTCTTAACAGTGGCAAAATGCTATCCGAAAAAAAAACCGTTCAAATTATCGTATGAAAAGCAATATGAAATAATGTTTCATCATAAATAAGGCGTTTCCAGTCCCCAAATAGCTATCAAAATGCAGTGCAATTAATCCACAGTTATTCGAGTGATACTTTGAGACGGGAAAACTTGAAGATAAACAGTGGCAAAATGCCATCCGAAAAAAAAAACCGTTCAAATTATGGTATGAAAAGCAATATGAAATAATGTTTCATCATAAGTAAGGCGTTTCCAGTCGCCAAATAGCTATCAAAATGCAGTGCAATTAATCCACAGTTATTCGAGTGATACTTTGAGACGGGAAAAATTGAAGATAAACCCCACAATGGTTGTCCAAAAAAAAACATCAATATGAGACGACGGTGTATTGCGGAGGACGAGCCTGGCAGACAGAAATCTTAATTCGACAGATTTAAATAAAACATGGTCCGAAGCTACTGCTGTAAGTGTACGTACTTCTACTATAAGACGGAGACTTTTTAAATCTGGACTTAGGGGTTGCGAAGCTCGGAAGAAACCCCTCCTATCAGAAAAACAAAGGCTCCACAGTTTGAGATGGAAAGGATCATCGTCATTGGGCCACAGAACAATGGCAGAAAGTATTATTTAGTGATAAATCTACCTTCAACATTAACAATCATGCTGAAAACACATATGTTAAAAGATTTCCTGCAGAAGAATTTTCAGGACAGTGTGTTCTGCCAACAATTAAACATATATCTAGCCTCTGTCATGATATGGGGCTGCGTACCTGCTGAAGGTGTTGGTAGACTGCATGTTGTCTTCCATCCTTACGGTTTTCTACCACTCCCTCTTACTCTTCTAATGTTTTGCTTCTTCGGTTCCCCTATGTACTGATTCTGACAAAATATTTGAAAAGGCATTCTTAAACTAATTCTAAAGCGTTGAAGAATTGATAAATGAGTTTGCTACTACCGATCTTCTAAAAACTTAGTTAACATTGTTTTATTTATTAAAATATTATTATAACATTTGGTTACTACATGGTTTAATAAAGTTATTTCCAAAACACAAAAATGAACTGCAACTACTAATTCACAAGTTAAATGGTTTCTGCGAATCGTATAACAGTAAGATTTAAAACAAAAAATCTTTGAATGGGAGTGAACCAATAAATTCTAAAATAGAAATAAAACACTAAGCCCAAGAGCAATGACCACATTTCAAATACTAGAGCTACTATATTACTGTGGATACAAAAAAAAACATTTTTCTAACAACCTAAACAATTTTCAAAAGATACGTTAATTAATTTATCGAAATAAGGTGTTCATTTAAAAAAATAATTTTTAATAAACAATAATCGGAGTTACAGAAAATAAAATACAGAGATCTTAATGTAAATGAACCGAAAGTGTAATTAACTTTATTCTATTATGCAAAAGCGCATCTGCACTTCGTATCTTTGCTTATGCTACATAATATTCTAAGAAGCGAGATAAAAAGTCTTTTACTTACTTAACTAAGGTTACATAATTCGCAAAGGAAAACGTAACATTGGAGGAACATGTAGGTAGAATGAATGGAAAGTGTATACCTAGAAAAAATATATCACACAATCTAAGCGATAGAAGGGGGGTTAGATGCTCAAGAATCAGATGGCAATTGAGTAGGAATAGTCTTTAAAGGACAAAACCGTGTAGAAGAAGAAAAAACAAGAAGAAATGTTTAATCTTAAAACATAAAACTTCCACCAAAAATTTGAACTGATGAATTTTTTATGCTGTGCTTTGACAATACTAAAAATTTTCAAATTAATTACAGTTTAAGCATTTTTTTTAGAACTATGCACAATAAATTCCTAGAAGATGTGCATTTATTGTATAAAACGATGCATTTACATTGCACATCTGCACGATGTGAAAATGCATAATTACTCTAAGACTGCTGATGAAGCAACAATCACTATTCAGTAATCAATGGTCACAAATTGCAAGAGTAGGCGCCTAAATCCACCATTACACCAGATTAAAAGCTGCAAATTACAATTTCTTCGAGACACGTTCTAGGTATGCTGGAGGACTTACCGTTATATAACTTGATATTCTAACATGATGGCGCTCCGGCTCATTAGAGCCGTAAAGTCAGAAGAGAATGGTTAAGCGCCAGTTATTATCAGCAGTGAGCTGGGGGTGGCGACACTAATATTTAATGTCCCTCTAGATCTCCGGATTACAATATCTTTAAATCTTTTACTTGAGGGTTTATAAAAAACAACATCTATCAAACGTCGCTTAAAAACATTCCCGATTTGCCAGGAAAAATACAAGCTGCTGTTCTGCATATTACGCAGCAAGTGCTGCAAACTGATTTCTTCTAAGATCTATTGCATGTGTGGAAGGAAACCCGCAACCAGTTTGACCATTTCATCTGTATTTGCGTTGTTATTGTGTGAACGCAGTTTTTCTGTTATTGTGTTACTGCTTTGGTTAATTTATTCAACAACGTTGCCAAATTTATATTTCATATGTAGGCCTCCTGGAGAACAACTAAGCGTCAATGGACATATTCTTATGAAATTTCTTTAAGCAGTTTTGCTCAAATAATATCACTACCTGAAGCTTCTAGGCCAACCTTTTAACACAATTTAGATATATACATATCTAGAAAACGTAATCAGAATTTAATATATCTATAAGAAGATACATGACGTCCAAGTAGTACAAACATATTAAAAATTACACTTCATCCAATACTTAAACGCCGCCGGACTATCTAAAGACTTGATTTCGCCGATACGGAAAAGCGTCATTTAACACACATGCCGTATCGTGTGGAAAACACGCACCTTGGGATAAATTGAATTATTCCCCAAATGCGCCACAACCGGCAAATATCATGGCCGTGAGTAGAAAAACAAATATAGTAATAACAATTCTCCCCTCAATCTTCGTGACCGGCAAGTTATTAGTGAGGACAATATTACGATCGAGGAAACCTATCTTACCTGGCAGAATATAACGTTACACGAAAAATATACAAATTTACTTAAAAACAATTTAGTAGACAAAATTTCTTCCCTGTTAGTGTTTTAACAGAGACACCTTCATTGCGAAACAGATTGCTTCGTGCATGCATAATTCGATCAGTAAAAATTTTAAGAAGATATTTTTGAACGATAGCGCATTTACGTGCTCATTCTTCTTCCAAAGCGATAAGGTGTGTTTAACGCCCACGGGCGATTAGTAAAAATTGGAAGGTAACCATACACTTCACAACATGCTACTGCTTACACTCAATAGCAACAGCGTTAGCTAACAACCAAATCAAAGCTTACTTAAGGAAATAAAGACAGTTTTTTAGATATTGTTTATTTAGCTTGTTTTTTTATTTTATTGTTCCGTTTGTGCAAAAATATACAATAAGCAGTTTGTATTGAAGTCGCATAATACTAAAGATCTCGACTGCGTTTATCTGGAGGAACGATCGAACATGTAACAGCTGGATGTCCATCTCAATCCACCATCTCGTATTTGCGAAGGCACAACCAAATCATTTATCGACAGTGGGTTATAAAATATACCTTAATGAAGAACTCACCACCTTTTTGTAATTACTTACTCTCTGCAGTAAGTGACTTGTATACAATGTTTGGTACTTTAATTCCTCTCTTGGCAAAATAAAAAGAAGGATAGTTCAAGTAACGAAAAAATATTTCATATATATCAGAAGTAATCTCAATTTATTTTAATACATTTACAGCAACTCTTCCGGGTGGTGGGAAAGCGCTTGGGCTTAAACCCTTGAATTCTTCACTGGTTGTACACGGCAGTAATCAATCCTGGAATACAGTATGTTCCGGCGATCGGGTGGCCAAGCATGCAACGGACCATTATCGCCCTTCGGTTGTCTAAGATTCAGAGACTGGCTTGCTTGGGAATCACTGGAGCAATAAGGACAACCCCTGCGGCTAGAAGTTTTGCTAGGGCTGCCAACTCCTTTTCTTTGGATAAGGAAGAGAACATGGCGGTCCACCTCAGAATGCGGCACAGCAGATACTGGCAAAACAAAGGAGCTATCATAGGTCACGCAGGCATCTTCACGATGACGGAAAAAAACTCTCTATCTTTCCTTGCAAGGTGATAGAAACTACGGAGAGCCTAATACTGGAAAGGAAGTACTTTCTCATTATAACTGAGAAGAAACAGCGGGAGCGGAACGAGGTACATCTCCCGCAAGGCTCACAAGGAAGTTTTGCTCTTGGGAACTACACCACGGTATTCCAGGCGGTAGTCTATACCATCTTGGTGGCGGCCAAGAAGGAAGAGGTTATATTAGGAGCAGAGCAAGGGGGATACATTTGCTACAACAGCCAATCAGCGCAGAAAGCCATCTGTTCACGCAAGACGGGATCAGCCCTCGTCCAGGAATGCGAAGACGCTCTTGAGCAACTCGCAAGGCTGAAAGAAGTACAACTGGTCTGGGTACCGAGACACCGTGGCATCTCTGGCATTGAGAGCAGTTGAGCTTGAAAACCTTGCAGCCGGGGAAATCTGCTTGGGACCGGAACCCTTTCTAGATTTTTCAAGGCAACTGGTCACGTCATCCTTAAGCGAACGGTCAAGTGTCAGGCTGAAGGACGAATGGAGGAAACTCATGGGATATCACAGACAAAACTCTTTATAGCCAGACCGAGAAAATCCGAAGCGGTCTGGCCAATAGGTAATAGCCGATGGACTCTCTAGACGCTCTTGAACAACTCGCAAGGCTAAAATAAGTACAACTGGTCTGGGTACCGAGACACCGTGGCATCTCTGGCATTGAAAAGGCAGATGAGCTTGAAAACCTTGCAGCCGGGGAAATCTTTGGGACCGGAACGCTGTCTAGGTTTTTCAAGGCAACAAGGTCACGTCATCCTTAATCGAACGGGCACGTGTGAGGCAGAAGGACGAATGGAGGAAACTCAGGGGATATCGCAGACAAAACTCTTTATAGCCAGACCGAGAAAATCCAAAGCGGTCTAGCTAATAGATAATAGCCGATGGACTCTTAATCTATTGATAGGAGTCCTTATAGGTCACTGTAGACTTAGAAGACATCTAAGTCGCCTAGATGTAAAGGACGACCCACTATGCCAGACTTGTGCTGAAGAGGAGGAAACCGCCTTCCACTTCCTAGGAGCATGTGAGGCACGAATGTGTCTGAGACATAAAGTTTTTGGGACAGCAACGCTTCGTAGCGCAGAGTTGAGCTTCCTTACATGGACGTACATCCTGGCATTCATTAGAATATCAGGGAGGTTTGCTCAGAGGGAGACAGAGAAGATAGGAGAAGAAGAGTGAGAGCGAGAGAGAGTGTTGTTTTTTCCTAATGCTTTCTACATATTAAAATCGTTGCTCTTTGGGAAAGGTCTTTACTTTAAGAAAGTGGAAAAGTCTCGGAGGTGCAAGTTGGGTAAATATGGGTTGTGATTTATCTCCACCACGCCGCGTTTCATGAGAAATTTGAATTATTGCGACTAGTCTGAACGAGATCTGCACACGTTGCAACTTTTGTGTACTTTTGGCTACCCGAAAGACTGCGCGGCACGAATATTGCGCAAATCTTCGGCTTGTCCAAATCTTTAGGTAAAATTTGTACAATAGTTTTCATACTGATACTTCACTGATCTGCCATCATTCTTACGTTTATTCAATAATCTTTTCCCACAACTTTAGGAACAGCTGCGACTGAATCTGCAATTGAAGAGATCGACGGACGCCCGATTCTGGCATAATCTTGTACATCCCGGAATCCATCTGTAAACTGTATAAACCATTCAAGCTTACTATTACGGCTAAAGTATCATTGTAAACAATTTTCAACATTTTATAAGTTTCTGCTGTCCCTAATTTCAGCAAAATGTAATATTTACGCGTTGTTCCATGACAACTGACTGAAACAGGATTTTCTGCACAGGATCTAACTGTTCAAGCTTCCCTTAAACACCTCCTATTATTAAATCTGTGAACTACTATATGCTGTTTTACTTCTGGTTTAATTGTACGCGACTCGAGTGCTGCTGCGTCAATCCGAGAATTAAAGTAACAAACTTCGTATGTTACGTTACTATAAAATGTAAACATTCAAAATTCATTCTTCATAATTATGTATTATTATCTGCCTAACATTTTACTACACATTTTATACATGTGTAGTAAGAATTTTAAGTTCTACAAATACCACCAACAGAAAAGGGGTTCCCATTTCAAAGCGATCTTGACGACGTCATCCATCAAATACGAGTGACGTCAGCAAGGGTTAATAGGATTATAATGTAAATTTATCAAAAATGTTATATTATCCGGCATATTGAACTTGTTCCAAACTTTGTATCCATGCTATATAATTTAATATATTTTTCGTGGTTCTGATTCAACGACTTATGTCGGCAGATACCTAAATATTGCATGCACAGTTACTTTGTTGTAATACGAATTAAAGAATAGTATTAAAAGTACGCCTCTCAAAAATTAGTTATTTAGGTCTATTTATTCACAGCTGGCACAGATTTAGTAGAAACTGTAGCAAAACGTGGAAACGCAAAACTTCGGGAAAACTGTAAAACATCTGCATGATTTATTTCTCAGGGGGATAGTTTTAGTTTCCCGGGCAGTCGTTGAAGAGACAGCCAGCTTATGCATAAACAACTTGAAATATATAACACATATTTTCTTTAGTAGTGTACATCTTTGTATGTTCACTTTCCAAACGATTTTAACATTTGACAACTGTATAACTCTTGTTTCTTATTACCTTCTCTCCTACACAATAATTGAAGACCTTAAGTTCAAAAGAGCCAAAAACCGATAATTGAGTTATTAGGTATTACTTATTTTTTCAAAAACTAGAAAAAATAAAAATTTTTAAGTTGTTTATTTAAATAATACAACACACAATTTATGAAAGGGTCTAAGACAATTACATATGAAATTTCAGAATAGTAAAACTCCAACGTACGTAATGTCCTGTGTACCCGAACTTTGACCGGTAAAAGCTTGAGGTTGTTGATACTAATCTTTTAAGAGCGATTTGTAAAAATCTTCGTGCTCGTCAGGTAAGTATGGAATCATACATTAGATTTTCTAGGTTATCTTTGTTAATTTTATATCGAGATGTCAGATGGAAAACCTGAGTTGCTTTAATTTATCTTAGGAGACTCCTTTCTTCAATATCTTTACTTCTTTCCATGGTTCAACTTCACTAAAAGTAATTTTTTATATATACAGTTTGGTAGTATTAAGAGGTTTCGATTATTTTCGGGTTGTATTCTTAATGTGTGAAAGGGTTGCATATGCTGCGCGTCTGTTCTGCGCAAGACATAATAACGCATTTTTCCATTCTCTTCCGCTTTTCAATAAGAGAAAAATCTCTGTCGCAAGGCATATGTGAATGTCCGGAGACTAAAAGTGTCTGCTCTATTTTATAAAGCGTATTATTCAGACCTAAAAGATATTTAAGCATCATTCTGTTTTTATTTTGCTCTAAGCAACTATCTGTCCATATAATAAGTTTTCGTCCATATTGTATTGATTTCATTGCCTCCTCGGGCACTAACAGATTCGTTCTTTTTGCACATCACTGCATGGTTAGTATTTGAAATGTGTATGCTCGAATTATAACCCATTACCCGCTATAGAACATTTATAAGGGAGTCAAAGTAGGCACGAAATGCCCCTGCTGCAAATCTAAACTCACCACCCATATATTATTATTTGAGACAATAAGGTGTCCTTTTTAAATGAGTATGAAGCAGCCTGAGTTTTTCTTTCATGAAGTTCTTGTTTTGCTCTTGTCGGTTTGTCATTGTGGTTGGTTCTTAACACAGATAGAGGTCGCAAGAGCTACAAGTACCCGAACGAGGGCTACCAAATCTTAGGGGTTTGAAAACTCCTTGTGCAAAATATCGGAGTAATAACGATATGTAACATTTGTTACATTATATTTATCTTTGAATGATCTGAAAATACGACGAATATTCAGATCTGGGTTAAAAAATTTTTTGTTACATTTTTTCCTACTACAGTAGTTTTCTTCAACGGGGAAGGAGTTTATATGGGTACGAATTTGGATGACAGACGACAACAACAGACTGACAACTGACAGCGATTACAGGTATTTAGACCGTTTATCTAAGTTATTACGTATATGATCTAAGTTAGTATGCACAGACCCTTTTTATTCCCATTGTTTATGGCATATACACATATAGCCATCTATGGCATGTTTGTGTAACATTTCTGCTATTCTCTGGCACATAGACCCCATCGTATATTGTTACGAACCCAATTTCCAAAATTGTAAATTAAATTATAATTACTTCATAGCTGTTGTAATGTGATTTCAATTGCATACACATTTATGTTGCAAGCAATGAGGTCATTTTAACTCATAGTCCAGGAAGTTTAGCATTTCACTTCGGAAAAATTTATAGTGAGCTATAAATTGGTGTACACGTACCTTTCAGCTCCCTAAACAATCTGTGAAAAGTCCCAAAGATATCGGTGTATGCCTAACTTTTGACAGCGGAAAAACGTCCCAAAAAGTACATTTTCCGTTTTTTGCCAATTTCTTCGTTCTCATCGATCCTACGGCTATGAAGTGTACTTATATAAAAGAAAGAACGGAAAATTCTCTACAAAAAACATGATATAATGTTTATTGATAGAACTAGTCATTTCCACGTAAAAAGGCGTGAAACATCAGAATAAGTTTTGTGGTTGGGCGCCGCTGCGTGGTGCGTTCTGTGTGGCGGTGCAAATAGCAGCTGCGCATTCCCCTCTGCTTTACTGTTTTTGCACTGCAATGCTGTGATGGAGAAGAAGATTGGTCAAAATTTCAAAGATATTAAATCCTCCCGCGCGGACAGAATACTTTCGCTTTTAACAGTCAACAGTAACGTCAAAGTTCGTGATACAACAGTATACCTATCGATCCATTATTGTTGTTCCAAGGAATCAGTGCCATTAAAGGATCGGATGCAGAGCTCGGTATTTACATCAAACATGAATTAGCTCCGTTCCCGCTATCAATGTTCGTTCTTGGGGACCTGCGCAGAGGAAAAAAATCTGCTTTGTTTGACGTCTTCGAGCAATCAGTAACTGAACTTGATTTTACAACAGTCACGTACGTCATCCACGGAGGATTCCTCTTCCATCGAGTTGTGTGGTATCAGAATGAATCTTTTGATTCGATTTGTGCAAAGCATATTGGTTATGTACAAAGGTACTACGGTTCAAATACCGTCATAGTCTTCCATGGATACAACAATAGCACCAACAGCGTGAAAGCCCTGGACCTTTTGGCAATTTTGGTTGGTCGAGCTCCAATTGATGAAGAGATCTTCTTTCTCAAGCCAGGCAAAGGAGAAGTCCAGCGAAAGCTCTACTCTTCTCGGAGTTTCAATAAATACGAAGACATCGGGGATAATCTTCTCTTCCTACACGCTTTCACTGGATGTGACACGACATCTGCTCTTTTTCATAGAGGGAAAGCTGCAGCTTTGAAACTTTTCACGAAACGTCAAGACTTACGTGCTGCAGCTCAAATTTTCAACCACAGTGATGCTTCTCGAGAGTCAGTTTCTTCGCATGGAATACGCATCTTCCTAGCTGTGTATGGCGCTCCGGTTAACCAAGACGACTTGGGAGAATACCGTTACCAGTGCATTATGAAAGCTGTAGGCCGAAACAAGTCGGTCCAGTTGAGTATGTTACCCCCCACAGTCGATGCGGCTAAAGAGCACCTATATCGTGTCTACTACCAGCTGCAGAAGCGGTTAGGAAACGAGCTGAACCCTCAAGATTGGGGATGGGTATTCAAAAACGGCTTACTGAAGCCAATAAAAACCTCGCAACCTCCTGCCCCGGATTGTCTTTTGAACATGATTTTTTGTAATTGTTCGAAAGGCTATGGCGTTTTGCTCGGCTGTCGAAAATTGGGACTACAATGTTCAGCAGTTTGTGGCAACTGTCATGGGACATCTTGCCTGAACGCTGCCCCAATCGCAGACAATAATCTCGAAAAAATAATTGACATCGACGATCCAGGAACAGCCTCTATTGATGATTCCGAATCCTGGTATTTTCCACCAGTCCAGTAGTAAAATGAAGAATAAATCGAGGATGGCTAAAAAGATAATGTCAGAAAATAAGTCAAAACTGAGTTACATTAGCAAACCTAATTTTTGTATTATTAAGTTAATAATCAATAATGTAAATAAATAAATAATAAATTTTGTTCAGTCAAATATACAATTTCATACCTCAATTCGTACAAAATAAAAAAAAATGTAAAAATTAGAAGATAACACACAGAAAACTATATTTTGATAATTACGTGCACTAAAATATCCATACAAAATTATTACCGGAGTTTCAATGCCCGATTGCGTAAAAACTATTAGTGTTATCAATAAGCTTCGCATCACCTTTTTTGTAGAGAATTTTCCGTTCTTTCTTCTTTATAAGTACACTTCATAGCCGTCGGATCAATGTGAACGAAGAAATTGGCAGAAAAACTGAAAAAGGTATTTTTTTGGCCGTTTTTCCGCTGTCAAAAGTTATGCATACATCGGAATCTTTGGGACTTTTCATAGATTGTTTGGGGAGCTGAAAGATACGTGTACACCAATTTATAGCTCACTATCAATTTTTCCGAAGATGAGTCCATTTTTCGTCTAAGGTTCCTGTACTATCAGCAAAATAGTACTTTGGAATATTAAATTAAGCAATGTGAAATAAGTAATACGCTTGATAATGGAAATTAAGTAATCAAGTCATCGCTTATGGGTGCAAAAGGGAATTTATAAAAAGGACACATGAGAGTTGAGGGGGTAGTAGTGACAGTCGGTGAATAGTTGGCAGTTGCCAGTGAGCAGTTAATAAAAGAAAGTATCCCAATCCCGCAATGACCTTGCGCCTGTGTTTATTTTTGTAAGTAGTTTTAATATAGTATTTTAGAATAAGTTAATAGTTTTGTATTGAGTAGCAAATAAATAAAACCAACCGTTTTATATAAGGGTAGTTGTTTCTCTGGTGGTCCCGGCGATGAGGACTAGTGGCTCCTTATCAGTTACGACCATAAACGTAACAATATGATTAGGTTTGGTAGAGCCATTTAGTCAAAAACCTCATTTTTCCTTTTTTTTTGCATATAGAACCTCTTGAAGTTATGGTGTTTTATTTTAAGCGCAATAGCCCCACTGTGACAATTATATACGAGAATTGTTCAATAAAAACACGTTTGGAGGCCGTAACAAAATTTTTTTTATTCCAATTCAAAAAAATTTCCATTAACATTAAGTCATGAGTCCCATTGCCGTACTAATCTATAAATTCCCTGCTGGTAGACGACATAAGAGTCACACGGGGATAAACTGGGACTGTAAGGCGGGTGTTCTAACATTTCTCAGCATATACGCGTAAGCATGTCTTGAACCACTCTGGCTAGAAGGGGGCGAGCATTATCATGCAAAAGAATGACACCGTTTGTGAGTTTACTGTGGCGTTTATGTTTGAGGTTGACACGTAAAGGTTGTAAGGTGTTCGCGTATCGTTCAGCATTGATGTTGACACCAGCCTCTTTAAAATCGAGAAGTAATATACACTGACTACCAAACAATACGGTTAACATTACTTTTCCCGCTTAAATTTGAGATCGGAATTTTTTTTGGCTGGAGATTCCGCATGCTCCCATTTCGTGCTCTGACGCTTCGATTCCGGTTCATAGTGAGAGCCTCAAGATTCATCGCCGGCAACGATCCGATGTAAGAAGCTATTACCTTTTTATGCTGTAGTGACAATGCTAAACTAAAATTCTTTTGGGCGTCGCATCCACTGAGCAGCAACTTTGCGATATCCAAAAGTTTGAATAATGAAAACTTCGTATACTGATGCTTATCATTTCAGAAAGTTCTCTGACTTCAAATCGTCTTTTTGCACGTAAACCAGTTTCCAGCCGCTGTCACGGGCTTAAACAGAATTGTGACACATAAACGACGGCATGTCTTAGCGTAGCTCAGAAGAGGAGGGGGGTTCCTTATGTAAAATACACCGCCCTTGAATCTGATCAAATTCGGGATAAAGTCGTAATAAGTGAGGGCGCCAACGGGAATATCACTAGATCAAGCACTGCTCAAGCTCCACGTTACTTTGAGCGACTAACCCGAAGGTTGTATGTGATGGAACTTACCTTTTCACGCAACTGTTCTTAATAAAAAATCGTGAATTTAATAAACAAAGGGGTGCAACAATCCTTTTCAGCTGTTCTGACAGGAATCTGCACAATACTTTTAACGGAGAAAAAATAAAGTAGAGTTCAGTTTACAAGGCATTTAATTAAATTAAAGAAGCGGACAAAATACGCGCAAAATGGTTAAATGATTATAATTTGGTAATGAACAAAGATAAACATTATTTAAAATGAAACACAATTTGAAACGAATAATCTTAAGATTAAACAAAGTCAGGCACAGCTGAACCCAAAACAATTAAATCTATGATAATATCTGAAAATAAGATACTGCAAAGAGGCCCTGTACACGCAGTATTTTCTTATATCGGTAAAGTCCTTCGAATAAAACATACGAAATATAAACTGATTTCTCAAGATTTCACAATTAAGGGCATTGTCTCAGCCCCTTTCCCCCCTCGATAGACTAAATGGAGCAGCTGAAACGTGGCTAACAAATGTTTTGAAAATTTATCTTTTTCAATGATAAATTAACCCTTCGGTGGGATGTAAAGCTTAAGTCAGTCCCAGGGTGCAGTGATGGAGTTTTTACAGTTGCTTCTTTCGAAACCGCTTGCTTTTGGCAGATTTTTCAATATTGTGTCATATGACGAAATTTCCAAAATCGGCACTTTAAGCAATATTTTCGGAATTTTTTGGAAACCGAATATTCCCCTGTTATCGGACGTACCGTTGATGGTACCACAAAAAGCGAAAGTAATTACCTATTGGTAAATTACACTGATTCGAACGCCCGGGTGTTGTTTAAATCTGCGTAATACTCAGGTCGAGAGCTGGTGGCTGACTTCTGTCTTTTCCTCGCACTTAACAGTGTACTTGAGATAATGCTGCGTTTGCAGAAAGATAAATAAACGTTGCGTATACAGGGTGCGTTCAATGGAACCGGCCGAACGTCACAACGCCTCACATTTTCATCTGAAGTTGCAATACCAGCATGTCCGACGAACCAAATCTTTAGTCGAAGCTCTTGCTTGTCGAAATATTCTGCACCACTCAACAACTGCCATGTGATAATAACCATAGATAGCTTCCATTCTCTTATCGATTTCTTGTGGTTGACTGAAATTGAAATTGAATAACAGCATGTATATTATATTTGGAAGGATTTTCACTTTTAATGTGTATATTATTTTTAACATACGTTTGTCAAGGAGTATGCCCTTACAGAAAGTAGCCGTTGACGAAATACTCTGTATATTAATCTACATTGTCACTTTTCTCTTTCGTACTCCTCATTAAACTTCTCTGCGGTTACTTGGTTGTCGAAACAAAAAATACGTACCTGCTCTGAAAATGTTTTGAAGTTCACTTCCTTGGCATGTCTTACTCACCTACCTTAAAAGCATTTTCTGTTTTAACGTTCAAGATAAGTTTAAAAACACTTCATACAATGCACGGTTTTGTTCTTTTCTTTCACTTCCTCCACAGAACGTGATTAAATTAATTAGTTTCCATCAAACTGATGGATCTTGTTATAACTGCAGACTAACGTTTGATTTGAAGAGGTTTTACTTTGAGGAAGTATTTTTAGTTTGCACCATTACATTGTTGTGTGTTGATATGCTTAAACTGGCTCGAGTTTTCTACTTATAATAATACTGCCTTCACAGCATTAATATCGCCTTTAATTATTCCTGCTTAATTAAACAAAAACTCTGAAAATTAATTTGATCTGTTTGGAACGCAATTCTGATTTGCAAAGACAATAAAATGGAATCAATCTACCATTACCTTTGATTTGCTTTTGCTGAATTACGATTGTTTTCTATTTAAACATTATTATTTGTTAGTCTCATCAAACGGGAATAAGTTGGTAAATATGTCTGGAAGTGAATAATCCTATAAACATTATAGCACTTGTGTCTGTTGTGATTCTACGAATCTGAACTTGATATAAAAATTAAGGAAAATTTCTCTAGAAAGTATCCAAAAGTATGTAGTTGTATACTCAATATTAAAGTGATAATACTGTCAACTGGCATGTAATTACGCGCACCTTGATGATATTGTCACGAAGAGGGCTCTTTTCTAAATCATGTCTAATTCATACAAGCACAATCAAAAATTTCTGGATATTCTAACTTTTTTATTAACATTTTGAACAATTCTTCACTATTGGTCGCTTTTATAGAAAAAAAATGCTTTTAACTCCCTCTAAGCTGCGAAAATATATATAATAGAAGTACATGCATTAAATATAATCGTGCAGGGTGGATTTTGTGACTTAACGCGCTTCTTGCATACCCATAACAGGCATTGCATACGTTCAGTTGTAGTAACACAACATGGTGATAAATTCCGCACAAAATACATAATTTTATTATTTTTTGTTCCGCATTTAACTTTTTTCTACCGGCTTTCGTTTCTACGCAATGGCGAAATCTTAAAATTTAGAAATCGAAAGCCCGTTTCTTTTCTTCTCATTTTGATGTATCTCCTCACCAGTAAAATAGTAACAAAATAATTGGTACACCAAAAATGTTTTTTCGAAAAATACAAGCAATGTTCGAACAATTCTGAATTTATCTTTAATCAAAATAAGAACATAAAAATATATCCCACGGAAATTTTTTAATTGGCCACCATTAACCAGTTGGCATTGACCAGCGCAAACTCTTTGTATCGCACACCCAATAAGGCTGATTCTTTCTATTTCTAAACGGGCTTTAAATTGACTAAATTGTATAGCCTACCAATGTAAATTTGCAATTTCACATGATCCCATACGAAGAACGGCGAGTACCGTCTGAATGGCCTGCGCGATCTCCTGGCCTAACGCCGCTACAGTTGTATCTAGTCATGTAAAGTAGTGAGTTTACATTAGTGGACCACACAATTTAGTCTATTTAAAGCGTTGCATTCGTTTAGAAGTGGAAAGTATCAGCCCAGAAATCTTAGGGCGTACGCTACAAAGAATTTGTACATGAGCTGGTCAATGCCAACTGCTTAATGGTGGACAATTTAAAAATTTCCATTGAGTAATTTTTTGGAAGAATGTATTTATTTTCAATAAAAATAAATCCTGAATTGTTTGAACTGTATGGGTATTTATCTCAAAAAAGTGTTATGTGCAATATCAATTACTTTATATAACCGTTTACTGGTGAGGAGGTCTATAAAATTAAGTCGATAAAAAATGTGATCCTCATTTAGAAAATGTTTTTCTGACGCCATAACGCAGAAACAAAATCCGATAGAATAAAAATCATGTTTCGGGTTTTCCTAAAAAAAAAACATTAACCCTTTCGAGTCTAACGGGACATATATGTCCCAATAAAAACTTATAAAAATCTGGAGGGCGCGAATCACATGTTTTCTCAGTGCGTTTTTGTCCCAACAATCTTTTAGGTATTATCGAGCATATTCGATAATTTTCGTCTCAATACGAAGTCTCACTCTCTTCATGTGCTAACGCGAAGCTGTTGGGGCGTACACGATTCCACACGTACTTCGATATAACATGTGTTTTTTGGAATATATCGGTGTAATTGTTGAAACTAGTGTTTATAATGTAAGTACCGATCTTTTTATGATATAATAGTATAATTGCATTGGTCGGTTTTCTTCCTATTACGTTAGTTATTTACAACATCACCTCCTGGGACATATTGGTCCCACCAGTCTTTTTGATTGGCCGAATGTGTCTGTAATGGGTCCTTTTTAAATATTAGGAAGAAAGTACTGTATATTGGTTTACAACTTATTTTGAACCACTGGCCGCTAAATTCCAAGAAGTTTAAAATGGTATTTGTGCGGGTGTGTAAGAAGAGCGGAGGTAGAGGGGTACTTGTGAGGGTGAAAAACAACAAGGGACCCGAGAGGGAGACGGGCGACGAGTGTCCGAGGGTTAAGACACAACGTCGAACCCAGATCCTGATTGCGAATAAAGTGTGCAGCTACAAGTGCGAGTCAGCTACCAAATTGATTGTCAATAAAGTGTGCAGCTACAAGTGCGAGTCAGCTACCAAATTGATTGTCAATAAAGTGTGCAGCTACAAGTGCGAGTCAGCTACCAAATTGATTGTCAATAAAGTGTGCAGCTACAAGTGCGGGTCAGCTACCAAATTGAAGCATACGTGCGAAGTACATAAGCATACGTGCTAAAAAGGCGATTCTTGTTGGCAGTAACCAACAATTTGGGACCAGAAAGGAAGACCATTACCCCACACCCCTCTGTTTCCGGCTTCGCAACAATAAAAAGTGCAACGATAGTGTCGAGGACAAAAAACAAGGTACCGAAATTTTATTATACCAATTTACAGCGGATCCAGTGGCGCGACATAGATTTTAAGTTAGTAGCTTGTAATTGAGTAATGTTCAGCTTTGTTTTAGCTAATAGGAATTTTAGATTATAGTCGTTGTTTTCTTACTA
>JABXWE010001579.1:0-28533 GCA_014611495.1 Limonius californicus | reverse complement strand
GGGGGGGGGGCATTTTACGACCGCATTGTATGTATGTTAGATTGCATCAACCACTTTTAAGCGGGAATAACTTAGCTAGAGCACTGATTTTCTCCTATTTTGGACACAACATCCTGATAATCTATTGAAAAAGCAATTGTATGAACAATCTAAATAATCTATCAAAATATAAAAAAATCATTACTAAAGCAAATGCAAGTCAGCTGAAAACCAACCTCTTTTAAACATTTTACTTAGCAAAATCAAAACCCAGCTCTATAGGGCGTTGGATAAATATTCCTACCGGTAATTATTATTGGTACTGTGGGAAAAATATCTGGGCTTACATTTTCAAAATTCCACGCCGATTAAATAATATTTGAGTTTTATGTGTTTATCTGTGTTATCAATTAGAATATAGATAACTGTACGCATTAATACTCTGTTTTTTGCTATTTAAAAGCAACAATAACAAAAAATTGTTTAAAGTCCTAATCGTACGGGATTTACGATTTTTCTTTATTCAAGGCTACACGTGTATTATATCTTCTTATCCTTGGACATGACGAAAAATTGAGTTCACAGTCAAGGTGACATTGTAAGTTTCTTTTGAAATTAATTAACACGCTTAAAGTACAGTATTATTGAAAGGTCGACCAGTCCAGTTTATAACACACGGATTAATTGCGAATGCTACAGATATTTTTATATACTATTGAAACGTTGCGAAATAAAATAATAGCTAATTTTTATAAAAAAAAATATTCTCTTCAGTAAGGTTCCGGTAGATCTAGATATTCAATTAAATTTAATCTCGTTCGTTGTCCCAACCAAACGTTTCCATCTGCTAGCTTCAGTACATAATTAATTTTCTTTCAAATTGGAAGCTAATAAAGATTTTATTCAACCGAAACCTTTTTCAATATAAACAACTTCAAATGTTCTGTGAAATGGTTTTTGCTGTATTCTTTATTCGAGTATTTTTATTGCTTTTTATGAGTATGTAAAGTAACCGGTCAGTATTACATCAATCAGTACAAAACGATTTTTATCGGTGTATATCCTTATTAAATTCTGGTTAGCTATGGTTAGCTAGTTATGATTATTAACAAAAGTATCCCAACTAAAGTGAGAACAATAACATTTGTACAAATTTTAGGAGTCTTACAAATCGTTGTTATAGTTAACAATTATTTTATAATGGTTATCCTCCCCAAATTTTAGTGGCTGCCAATATTTTCCGATATTTGCTATTGTTTAGTATATTTATGGATGTCCTTGTCCAACTAACTGTTATGACGTATTTTCTGGCAACCTATTTAAAAACTGATAAATGCTACTATAGCAATGAAGCGACCGTTGGTTTCTTGTTAATTATTTCATCAACTGTGATTATTTTATTAATAAATAACAGAAACTGTTAAAATGTACGCTATGCACTTTAAATATTTGGAACGACTATATACTCGTGTATATGTTTATTGTTTTTAATTAAGATCTCATTGATGAGCGATCATGCCCAATAATACAAGTACACATTGTTGAAGATAATTTGCTTAACTGAGTCAAAAACAATACTGGGCGATACATACCAATACAGGTGAGCGTGGGCCTGATAGAGCTGTTCAATTCTGATTTGTATGAGAACAAGGCTTGTGGTAACGCAAAAGATGGGACAGGTGAAAGCAGTACGGAATAAATACGAGGTGTGTTCAACTGAATCCAATCTTTCCTTTATAAAAAATTTATTCAACAATTTAATTTCACATTTCCCATTGTTTTATTAACCGACGTATATCCTGCTCATAGAATTCTTGTGACTGCTGATTGAAGAAGTCTTCCATAGCTGTCTGAACTTCTGCGTCAGACTCAAAATGCCGACCTTTTAACGCCTTTTTCAGCGGTCCACAAATACGGAAATCGCAAGGCGATAGATCCGGGCTATAGGGTGGATGCTCTAAAACCCTCCATTTCTTTCGTTGAAGATTTTCTTTTAACACGTTAACAACATGAGGGCTAGCATTATCGTGCAGTAGAATAACCCCACGCGTAAGTTTTCCTGAACGCTTCCGTCTTATTGCTTGATTAAGCTTGTTCAAAGTTTCATTGTACAGATTTGCATTGAAATTTACTCCAGGTTACTTAAACACTATCAACAAGGGTCCTTCATGGTCGCAAAAAAATGTTAACATCAGCTTGCCTGCATAAGGTTGTGCTTTAAACTTCTTCGGTGGTAGTGAACTTGAACTTACTGGATAGCTCGTAGTATTGGCACCAAGTTTCGTCACCAGGAACTATTGGCAGAAGAAAGTCATCACCATTTTGCCTACAGTCTGAGAGGTGTTGTAGTTTGTTCATTAGATAAGAGACGAGGAATCCGTTACAAACAAACTTTGCTGTAACCCAGAACACGAACAATACTATGGACAGATCCTACACTCGCATCGGCAATCTCTGAAATTTCTCTAATTGAAATTCGACTATTTTTTCTAATAAGACCTTCCACACATGCTATATTGTTTACTGTTGATGCAGTACACCGTGCACCTGGTCGCGGCTTATCCATAGTCCTCTCTTTTTCATTCTTAAATTTTCGGCACCATTCCTTTACAGTTGGGTACGCAATACATGCATTTCCATGCACTGCTTGCATTGGAGTATAAATCTGCAATGGCTGCATACCCTCAGCGCATAAAAATTGTAGGACAGCACGATAATCATTACAAAATCGAAGTTTTAAAGGTCAGAATCAAATTCAAACGCCAGAAACTTATTAATGTGTTGCTTACAAACACTACTAACATTAACAAACGTCATTTGAATTATTGCATTTGTTTTCAAGGCTAAGTTTATCAAAGATGAGTTTCAGTTGGACAAGCCTCATATATAAATATGCATGTAGGTGGAATTATGTTTCTCGAAAACTATACCTTACTGTTTTAGCTAACTAGTTCCATTTGATACAAATTCGCTACATACAAACAAAATAATTTTAAATTTAGCAGTTGGTTGCTTGCTTGCTTGCTTTGAAAGAGCGAGATCTAGGACGCGGTTTTCCAAGCATCTCTACGCACTTAGGCCACATTTGGCCCATTGTACACCCTAACTAAGAATTTTGCCTATCTGATGTAATTCCAACTCCAGTAGTGATTTTTAACGTGTCACACATCGCAGTGGCACGGGACCTACGGCTTTACTTCTTATCCGACAGAAGGCGCATTTTCAGATTTTTCCCCGCTAGAAAAATCTCGCCGACCTCAGCCAGGTTTGAACTCGCGTCCCTCGGATCTAAAGGCAAACGCGCTAACCACTAGACCACCGAGGCCGGCCTAGCAGTTGGTTACTACAACAGCCTGTGCTGATTTTGTTATTCAACATCTAGAAACAACTTGTATAGACCCCATCGATGGTTGTCAAGCAATTCAAACGCCGACTTTTACCTAGTGCGAAAGACTTACAAAGAAACTTAAATGTCGTTATTCGTGCGGGCGTCTTGGTTAAAAAATAACTGCAGCAACTGAACTATACCTTGATAACTATAAAACAATTACCGTAAATGTGATAAACTGTACTGCTTCAGTAAAGACATACGTTTCGTTTTCCACAGCCAGTCTTACTAAGCATTTTTTTATCCTAAATCCTAATGAAATAATAATTAATAACTAGAATAACAACAGTCGTTCAATTATACTATACAAATAGTTACAAACTAAATCTCATTTAAATTTTATTGTAAAATGTATACTGTGCTATGCCATTTAGCCGCCAGCTCCTCCCGAACGTTGGGATGGTGTTCTAGAAGCAGATGAAGATGGACCAATGTGCATCCAAAAAAATTATCTTTATAGTGAAAAGCCGGAAGTAGAAGGAAGTGAAGACTGCCTTTACCTTAACGTATATACTCCAAGAGTACGTTTTTTACAACAAAATAATCCAACAGTTGCCATAACATTTTGTTATAATTTTAGCTGCCCAATGCAGAACTAATCAAGCTTAGATCGTTACTACCAGTAATGGTGTTCATTCATTACGGTGGGTTTTTCGCTGGGACGGGAAATAGCGACTATATAGGTCCTGAATATTTTATGGACAAAGATGTTGTTCTCGTCACCTTCAATTACCGTTTAGGAGTGTTTGGTAAATCCTGAAACCTTTCAATATTCCTAATAACACATTGCTTTATATTTCTACAGGATTTTTAAGTACAAATGACGATGCTGCACCTGGTAACTGGGCACTGAAAGATCAAGTAGCAGTGCTAAAATGGGTTCAAGAAAACATAGCCGAATTCGGCGGTAATAACAAAAAAGTGACAATTTTTGGACAAAGTGCTGGAGCAGTAAGCGTCCATTATCATCTACTCAGTCCAACAACTATGAGTAAGTAAAGTTTAAATTTTTTTAGGTGTAGATACATGATTTTCTATTTATTCAGATTTATTCCATGGCGCCATTTCTCAAAGTGGTACGGCGTTATCGCTATGGGCAAGACCACATAGTGTAGAACAAGCATTAGTAGCTGTAGGACAAGCAATGGCAGTAGGCTGTGGCGACCACATAGGTGACACTTCTGATATGATAGAATGTCTTCGGAAAGTCAATGCTACAGTTCTTGCTGCGAGCATATCGTCATTTAAGGTAAGCAGAAAGATATACAAGCCGTCCACGTATAACATGATACTTCTACTACACTGTTTTCCTTAAAAACCGTTGATAGCTGTACTTCGACAATCTCCATATAACCTGGTATTTATATAACACGGTTTCATGGTACTCCGTTTTGATGGACCCTGTTTCACAGCCGTAGGATAAAACCGACTCTACCACTGCTTTTCCAATGTATCTCTTTACGTTGTTTAATATATGTCGATCCCACTATAGTGGAAACATGGAACATTCTATCCCTTCAAACCAGGTTTTCTTTGGTCTTCCTCTCTTTCTGCGATTTATGGGCTGGTACTTGAACATTCTCAGTGGCCACCTCTCCTCATTCATACGTCGAACATATCCATACCATAATAGTTGCTTGTTTTCTATCCTCTCTACTATGGTGTGGGATACTTTCGGTTCTGCTCTAATGATCTCGTTTCTAATATGTTCCAGTCTTGAGGTTCTGCATGATCTTCTTAGATAATCCATCTCTACTGTTTCCAGTTTTCTCTTGTTTTTATAACTCATCTGCCAGCATTCAGATCCATACGTTCTTATGGGCTCCACAAGAACTTTGTAAATCATTACTTTTGTTTTAATTTTTATTTTTGACGACCAAAGTATGGAATTTAATTTTTCTACTACTGCTTTTCCTTTTTTGCGTGATTCTTCTCTTTATATCTTCGTCAATCACTGATAATTACTAAAATACTCGTATGCAGGTCGGTTTTTAAGGGGTTTATGGTCTCTAGATCAATTCAGCTTTAATAAACTATACTCAACTATACGGTAGTAATAAGCGGCCGAGGTATAGTGCTTACTATAGTACCTTCCCTGTAATGCTATACCTAGTAATCTCTCAACACGATATTGCGCTAAAAAGGAAGAATTTTATTTAAGAAATGATGATCGCACAAAATATGTTCAAATTTGCTTTTTGGGCATGATACACTAGTTACAATAAATAAAAGAACTTCTTCCCCCTCTGTTGGTTACTTTGTCTGTTTTACCTTAATGGTCGAAACCGGAATCTTCGCAACTAGTTCATCTGCAGCAAGTACCGAATTTTGAGCAGCTGTTAACAAGATTAAGGGGGGCCGGATAATTTCTCGACAATAATTCACTGATGGAAGATTGCCTGACAACAATTGGTCGACAAAAAATTCCCCGACTGGAAAATTCCCCGGCGGTAAAATTTCTCGACAAACAATTCGACAAATGGAAAATTCCCGACAGGTACGGAATAACAAACTTCCCTTCACACTTTATATCGGCTTAGGACGAGCAGCATAATGCTGGCGTGTTTAAAGTCTTTTTTGTTTTTTTTATTTATTATTTTTTTTTCACTGATTTTTATTACTCTCTTTAGTAAGTAAGGTTGTGGGTTACACCACGCATGTAATCTGAAAGGGTTCCCTCGCCATAATTCGTTACAAGGG
Organism: Limonius californicus; assembly: GCA_014611495.1. Lineage (NCBI taxonomy): Eukaryota > Metazoa > Arthropoda > Insecta > Coleoptera > Elateridae > Limonius > Limonius californicus. The sequence continues at coordinate 22,466 of JABXWE010001579.1, read as the reverse complement.
TTGCTATTCGTTGAGCACAATCACGGTGCTTTTTATGAGCAGAGAGGCCTTCCAGGCCTCCTACGTATTGCATCCGTTTCGTACTGGTTCCTTAGATCTTCTGATTGAATTTTTCTAGGGATGCACTGTGAAAAATGGAAGAAGCATCCACGATGCTTTGAAGCTGGAGATTCTTCTGCAAAAGCTCTTATCATGCCAGTTCCGAAATCCGTGAGGATGGTAGTTGGTGTAACCCCAAGCATATATTCTTTTAACTTTTGCGGCAAACGAATGTAGGTATTTTTTGTTTTGTCTGATATACACTAATGGAATTGAACTATTTTGCTTCAACCCATGTAGCGTGTACAGTTGACTAAGCAAGCGAGGCACTGTTTTAAATATCGAGTCCGCGTACCAATGTGCGCTTTGAGCTAGGAGTGAAATATATCTTCTCGTACTAAAAATCAGCACTCTGTCGTCATTTGGTCCAGAATCGTACAGTAAAAAATTCTCCATTTTTTGTTATGTGGATTATTGTGGAAAAAGGATGTCTCTTCGATGGAGTGACAAAGCCGGAGTAGCTTCTTCCTTTGTACGAATATTTTTTATAGTTATCTTCATGCTGGAAACTTTTGGCAAACACTCTGCAATAGGCTGGCTAAGTCCAATAGATGCAGTAGAAACCACATGATGTGATGCGTCTTGGGTACTTATCGCTTTTTCACGTACCTTATTATAAAGTTTAGTTTTTTCTACTTCTCTGGCATCTGCAATATGGTTATGCTCTTCAGTATTTTTACGAACAGTCTCTCCAAGCGTTGTAACTCGACCATTGCACTTTATTTTGTAGTAATAGTCACATCTCCAAAAAATATTTTCGTCCTTTTTTGTCTTTTGGTATAATAACCATCAAGCAACAACTTTTTCTTCCTTTTTTCACTAAGAACAAATTCAACAGCCATTTCACGATGTTAACAGTTGCACAAACTTTTTCGAAATTGACAATTTGAAGAGCTTGGCATTCTTTTATAACTACCTGAGGATCATTGCGTCTAATCCCTTTGAATTCCATTAAAATGATATAATAAACAAGAAACAATTTGAAGAGGTTACCATCGTCTTAACAACCAGTTAGAGAGAGTTAGACAATCCCGTCGAGATAAAATGTGAAGGGAAGTTTGTTATTCCGTATCTGTCTGGGAATGTTCTATTCGTTGAACTGTTTGTTGAGAAATTTTACCGTCGGGGAATTTTCCAATAGGGGAATTTTTGTCGACGAATCTTCCGTGGTTGAATCGTTGTCGGGGAATTTTCCTACATCCAAGATTAAGATAACGTTGATGATATCCAACCTCCCATATAAGAAAAAAAAAAGATATTGCTCTATAGGATGATTCTACTGATAACGTTGTCCAGTCATTGTTTTGGAATTATTTTCTTTCCCTGAGGCGTGACACGCCTATCTATTTTTGGTAAAACTATCGGCATTCATGCTATCGACATAAGTATTTCCTTCTTTCTACGATTTTAAGCCTCCTGCGTGGTTGGATAAAGGGAAGTTTATAGCGCCTACTTCTTTTAGTTTGTCTACGGCTTCACTCTAAGAAATTATGTTTGAAAAATTTCACTGTTTTCTTGTTTGTAACCAACAGTATAGTATGATCAATATTTATTTGTCAATAATTACAACAACATCGAATGGATTGTCCTTTGCTCAGATTAATAAATACAACTATAAATCGTCCATATAAATTTTTATACTATTTCTGAAACCATCTTCATTCTTGAGCAATATTGTAATTCCTATTTATAATGTTTAAATAATGCCTTTGGTAAATCTTTCGTACTATCAAATACAAATCCAAGTTCACAATCGCAGTCTATTATTTAGCTACAAGAATCATATAGTCGTTAGAATCGTTTTTCTATTCCACAATCGAGACTCGAATTTCGAATATAGAACCAGGAATCAGATTATTATTCTAAAATTAAGTAAACCTTTCCGACTCTAGAATTGGAATTAGAATTTGTGTTCTGTTGTAAGAGCGTAAAACACACAGAGAGACCTACAGTTAAAGTCGAATTCGGACGACAGAAATTCTAGAAAACATTTTTGGCATTAAAATTCCCGGTTTGCCAACCGGATTGTGAACTTGCATGTGGTGGGTTGCAATACGAGGCTTTTATACACAATCACACAATCGACGTTTTACCAGAAAACGAGCGCTCTACCAATTGGACTACCACCGTACTATTCCCATACTGCCAATAATAAAAGCTGATAAGTTTGCAATGCTTCCGATATCATCGGTATGGTTTCGGTTTATTTGTTACAGTTAGACTCACTCAAAGAGAACAAACCATTTTGAAGCAAAATATGCACGTTTTTTTATAGAAAACATTAAACTGTTGTTTAAAAATTTATATTTTATCTTGCGCATAGTACCATTTTAAATGTTTTTCATGCTATAACTGAGGCCCCTGGTTTCATAACTCACAATCTCCACTTTTCGTAGAATTTGAGTTTGCGCATGGATTATTATCTTAGAATGCTCTGCTAATATTTAAAGTGGTCAAAAGTATCAAAACTCACTAACTCCAGCAGTAATCAAGCGCTAAAATTTTGGTTTGGTTTCATAACTAACAATCTCCACGCAACACTTTGCTGCAAAAATAACAATCTCCATTTCAGCCAATAGGAATGCAGCTAGCTCTTTAAATCAGGATGGCTGCCTCTCCTGTTAAGAAACAGCTGTAAATTTGTTATTAACGTTAATAATTTAATAAATTAGTGTTAAAATAGTGCTTGTTATTTACGTGAATGTTTTTCACTAACAATGGAAGTTTGTGCAACTCCTACTGCAGGTGGAGAAGCGGTGAGGAAGAAGAAATCTACACCAGAAAATTGGAAAAGATACAGCGCTAAACAACAAAGGTTAGTAAATTGAGAAGCTATAGTATTTTACTACTTTTTATTAAATTTAAGGATTTCAATATCTACATAAAATATAACTTGCGTTTACTTTGGGGTTTCATTTTTTTTACGGTTAGTCAGCTCCATGTCAGAGATGATGATGATGATGATGTTACTAATTTCAGATACAGCGCAACTGCCCTTCCAAGGCCACCTGAATGTCGACACAAAGAGGGAAAATTAAAATGTCGTACGCTGAGTATGCAGGATATGAAAACGTTTCATGCTGCATTTTATGTTAAGAGAGACAAAGTATACCAAGATACACTCGTATATTAAAACACATGACAACGCAAACCCCTAAGAGAAGACGTCCGAAAAACGAAGCATACTCCCAAAGGACAACACAATCACAGTACTTCATTAGAAACAAAAACAAAGACACGGTTCCAGTTTGTCTCAAGACGTTCCTAGGCATCTTGGGTATATCAAGATTTAGAATAAATCTTATCAGCAAGAATTATCATCGCTTTGGTCACTTACCAAGTGAAAGAAGAGGTGGAAACAGAAAAGCAACAATGTTCGAAGCAACTAAAACTAATGTTGTTAAATTTATTAGCAAGTTTCAAGTTTTGGAAACTCACTATTGCCGATCTAAAACTGGTTGAAAGTATCTTCCCTCTCAGCTTTCAATAAAGAAAATGTGGGAAATGTACAAACAAGACGACGAATTCAATAGGATTCCAGAAGGAGAGCTATTTTAGAAATGTGTTTAATACTCAGTTTAATCTGGGCTTCGGCACACCCAGAACGGATGTGTGCTCAACATGTCTGCAATATAAAGAAAAAATCAAAGTGGCTAAAACCCCCGAAGAAAAAGCGATGTTATTAATTCAAGAGAAAGTACATAAAGTGCGAACAAAAGCATTTTATGATTTATTAAAAGAGAACGACGGGAACACTGCAATATTTTCCTTTGACTGCCAAAAAAACTTACCACTTCCAAAGATCCCCGATCAAGCAACATATTACAGCAGGCAAATTTACCTCTATAATTTTACCGTTGTTATGGGTCATTCGGGCTCCAAGTTAAATGCAGACACCGTAACAGCTTATTGTTGGATTGAAAATGAATTTCGGAAGTGCTCTAACGAAATAGCCTCTTGTGTTTTTAACACACTTACAAACACAGATCTTATGTCTTACAGTACCATAAGATTGGTATGTGATGGTTGCGGAGGACAAAATAAAAATTCAAATTTGATCGCAATGTGCATGTATTGGTTGAATCAAGCTCCTAGGGAAATCACTACTGTGGAACTCCTTTTCCCAATAACCGGTCATAGCTTTCTTCCAGCAGATCGTGTTTTCGGGATGTCAGAGAAAAGTTTCAGAAAGATGGAGGTGATATCAACTCCCGAAGAGTACCTTAGCATCATCAAAAAACACAGCACAGTAAAAAGGTTGGGAGAGGAGTGCTCTGTATTCGACTGGAGAACTGCAAGGCACGCCGCACTAAAAGATCCTTCAAGTTGGCATTTCCAAATACTACCTTCTAGGCGTATTTTCATAACTAGAAGTAACAAAGGAAATATTCTTGTACGGGGAGAAGCTACGTACAAAAACTCTGTTGGTGCCGCGAAAAGTATTTTCAAAAGAGGGAAAGCGGTACAGCAACTAAAACCTACCGAGATAGAAAAATACACAGCAGTTAATATGAAAGAAGTAAAGAAATCAAACGTTAGAACATTGTTAGCTAAACATTATGGAAACGAATGGCGAGATAGAGATGATTTACGGTTTTACAAAGACATTTTAGACACCGATGAACACGAAGATAATAAACCACAAGAAGAAGACGACGAATTGTGCGTACATGATGAAGAACTACCCGAGTCTGGAATAATTTAAGTAAAGGCCTTGTTAGGAATAAGTTTATTGCGCATACTATGTATAATTTTATTATGTTTTTACTTGGAAAAAAATGTTAATTTGCATCAAAACTCGCAATGTCCATAAGTTAGTTTCATAAGTAACATTCTCCAAATTATAAATAAATAATTTAGCTATTAAGTATCATTTTATTTTGTTGTTGCTTTACATAATGTCATCTAGGGTGTACACCAATTCGCAGAAAAAAGTATACAACTTAGGAACCGTTGTGACAACTGCAAACGGTTTTTTGAATTTTGTCAAAAAGTTCTTATGGTGGAGATTGTAAGTTATGAAACCAGGGGCCTCAACTATATTTAAAGAAAGTTTTTGTAATATTCCATCAAATATTGTCATTTGCTAAAAAGCTATAAGTTATACTCAGCTGCCAAAACGTTTTTCGATAAAAATTAAGAGACTCTAAGCTCATTAAAATAGATATTGTCGAGTCATCTCTTCGCTAGACCGCGTTGTCGTGGAATTAATTGATACTGATGTTACACTAACCGTTGCAGGTATCATTATCAAAGCCTAATGGAAGCTTGAAACTTCACATTAGATATTGATGATTTATTAGTGTTACTTATTCTGCATCTACGTCAAATTTTTACGATGACTATAAGATTGCTCTGTTAGGTTTTGGTTACTCTAAACAAGTAAAATAGAACAACTAGTAGAAAATAAATATAATCTAATTTACATATTTCTACTTTTTTTATACAACGTTTATAATTGCCTGATTTCAAGAACTATACAAATATGTTTTCTGTCAATTCTTTCAAATTAAAATTCCATGTATTTGTTTGATTAATTGGTGTGGTGAAAAATTATAAAATGCGATACGAACAATCCGAATACCGAAAAATTCAACGCTTACTCAGTTAAACCGAATATCCAATAGTTCTGTTTCGAATACTGTTTTCCATTTATCTATTATCACTTAACAACAAATCCAGATTGCGCTATGCAATATTTTTACATATACATTTATTTTAACGCTACTATAAACAATAATATTATTAGTTTCACAACTAAGAACTGCATTGTATGAGAAAATTTGCCAGAGAGATTATTTATTACTTTTTCCTTACTCGGCAAGTCTAACTGAACAACGTAAAACCTTGTCCAAAACAACCGCGCTGCATCGCGCTGATCTAACAATAAGTATAGAACAGGGCGCAAAATCATAGAGCGGCTCAAACAGCGCAGAACGATGCTAAATATTTAAAGCAAGAATGTGTTAATCACTAATGTTTCAACTGACGCGCGCGCAGATGAATATTTTTATAATTTTTATGTGGTAATTATTGTCCAAAATCAATTTTTTGCTTATACAGTGTGTTACGTAGATTTCAAGGAAACCGCTTTTAGTGGACTGTATTCTTCTGGTTTGGTTTTTGTGTCCTTGAGTGGCACTCAAGACCAGCACTGTTTCGCGTCTGTAGCATTAGCAACAATTGCTTGCTACAGAGGCAAATAAAACAGGACACATAACTTTCATTATTTAACATTTATTATAAAAGAAAAGTAAACACTAGATTTGACAATAATGTGCCATAAATGTCAAAGTCTTATAAAGGAATGCCCAGGGTCCAACTCACAACCCCAAGCTGCAGTGTCTCGGATCACACAGGACCGTACTTAACACAGTGTTCCCCATATTAAACTGTCAACTTTGTTATTCGGATAAAATCATACTAAGTCGACTAAAACAATCTTTTATGTCACTAATGTACAGCTAATTCTATGGGATTTATTACTGACTTAAATATTTATTCAACTTTTAAAAATGTCTTCTAAATGCCCCCCATCAACTTGAATACAACTTTTAATTCTAAATGCAAACTGGTGCATAACACGGCGAAGCAAATCTCCATCTGTTCGGATGATTTCTTCTCGAATGCGGTCTTTTAGCTCTTCAATTGTCACAGGGCGACTTGCAAAAAAACCTTTTCTTTCAAATACCCCCACACAAAAAACCGGGTGCTGTGAGATCGGGGGACCTGGAGGCCAAGGAAAATTTCCAAATCGAGAAATTATACAGTTGTTAAAAAATTCTCGCAGAATACGCATGGTGTTTCTGGCTGTATGGGCTGTTGCTCCATCGTGTTGGAATAACAAAACACCATTTAATATCTCCGTTTAGTCAGTTCTGGGATGAGAAACGTGTAGCGCTCGGAATTGACAGTTAACCGCTATTCTCATTTTCAAAAAAATAAGAACCATACCAAATGATACTACACCACACCACACAACGACTTTTGGACTATGGAGATTTTTTGTAATCAATTCGCGAGGACTTTCAGCTGCCCAATATCTAAAATGATGCTTGTTAGCAACGCCATCCAAATGTAAATTTGCTTCGTCGGTTATTAACAAATTGTGTAATGCTTCTCGATGCCGATTTAAAAATTCTTTACAAAATGTTAATCTCGCTTCCTTATCTCGATTGCTAAGGTGCTATGCCATTTGGTATTTGTAAAGATGAAATTTTAAATCATTATAAAGGTTTCTGTGAAGACTTCCCTTAGATATCCCTAGAGCAAGTAATTGATGATTGGCAGACCTCTTAGGACTTTTTGTGAAAGCAGCCCTCACTCGTTCAATATTTGCAGGCGTACAAACCGTTCTTCTACGTCCAGATTTTTTAATGCTCTTCGCAAAACCATTTTCACGCCAGTGACGAACCCACACCATACACTAGTTCGAATAGTTTTTGCCTTTTTAACCTCCGAACAAGTTCATTGTTATCGAATAATTCTTCATTTCTGATGTACCATGACGCATTAATGCTGCTGCGAAGTACTTTAGTCTGGAAAGTTTGTATAATTTTAACGCTAGATTTTTTTGTGCATCCACACAGTTCACACCGTAAGTGCAAACGGGTTTTATAATTTGTTTATACAACAATAGCTTATTATGTAGTGACAGCTCAGCATATCTACCAAGCAGTCGCCTCATTTTTTTTAATCTGATGCGAAATTCTTCGCGTTTTTTCGTGACATGTTCTTTCCACCTAAGTTTGGCATGTTGTGTTGGCATGGGGGATTGTTTGCTGGTTGATTACTATTGGCAAATAATCCATTCTTTTGTTGGTGAAGTTTATATGGGTAGACTTCATTTAATATAATCCGCCATTTCTTAGTCCAGTTGTTGACGGCTGCTTGTAGCGTGTGGCTAGTAATGCAGTGTCGTCAGCAAACGTAACTGTTGTCACTCGTAGGAATATCACTGGTGTAACGCAAGTGCAGGACTGGTCCAAGGACGCTTCCTTGCAGTACGCCTGCAGCGATGTCTCTTAGTTCCGAATATTCCTCACCATATTTCTCTCTGAACTGACGATCAGAGATATATAATTTAAGAATGTGACTCATCTGCCTGGGCACATTTCTATCTATCTTGTATTCGAGGCCCTCGTACCACACTTTATCAAAAGCTCGGGCCACGTCTAGAAATATCGTTGCTCATATTTCTCTTTTCTCTAAGGTTCTTTCAATTACATCGATGATATGATACACTTGGTCAATGGTCGAGTGTTTGTTACGAAATCCAAACTGGTGAGTTGGGATGAACTGTTTTTCTTCAATGATTGGCTTGAGGCGGTTCAGAAACCATTTTTCAAACAGTTTGGATATGGATGGTAATAATGAATTCGGTCGATACGATGTTTTTTCGTTGGGTGGTTTACTTGGTTTAGGGATCATAACAACTTCCACAATTTTCCACTGCATTGGCACATATTGTAGACGTAGTGATGCATTGAAAAGGTGCTTAAGTTAAATTATGTCCTTTTTGGGTAGTTCTTTAAGCACTTATTAGATCGTAGCTTGGTGTTTGTTTGGCACTGAGTTTCTTTTGAATCTTCTTGTAAATTTTTTGGAGTTATAGGCGCAATGACGTTATCCTGTATGTTGTTTATTACCTATACGATCTCACTGTCCATAGCCGAGTGTGATCGGAAGGTGTTTTCTAAATGTTCGGCAAATATTTCTCCTTTTTCATTATCTTTCCTTGCCCATCACCATCTTTTCTGAGAATAGGTAGATTTTGGTTTTGTGGCGTTTTTAGTCTCTTGGAGACTCTCCAAAGTGAATATTCTCTTTATCATCTGTTAGTCCCCTTAGGAATTCAGTGAATGTTTCGTTTTTAATTGAGCGGATCTCATTCTTGAGTTGTTGATTTAGCATATTTAGCAGTCTTTGGTATGATGGTGTTTTCCAAAACTTAATTTTCCAAAAGCAGCCCAAGCCATCCTCATTCTTCTATCTATTTCCATGGTCTAATTATCTCTGCCAAGAGTTATCATGTGGTCTAAATATATATGTATAGTTAGTTCTGATCTCTGATATTAATCTAAGGGACAGGCTTGGTAGCAAACATTACTTCTATTTTCTATAAAGTTTGTTGCCATTTCTTTCGGGCTTTTCGTTTCGTTCAGACAAGTTCTCTAATTTCCCTAGGGTAGTTTAAGCCAGTTGCTTTTTTTTTGCATAGGGGTATTGTTCCATGCGGCCTGCTGCAGATTGGTTACGAGCGACTCTGCTTCCATATCAAGCTGTTCAGTTGTTCTTAGTGAAACGTTCAGTTTGATGCGTTCTTCCAATTCTGCTCTAAATCCGTCCCAGTCTGTCCGTTTGTTCGATAGTGGTGGTTGTGATTTAGCAATAATTGTTTCGCTAATCGTCATTATAATTGGAGAGTGGTCTGATGACGGGTCGTAATTGTCCTCGATATTTATGTAATTGGAAAGTCAATTAGATCTGGGATCTTATTGCTGTCTATCGGCCAATACGTTGGTTTCCCAGTAGACTAGCATACACAATTGTCTTGTTTGATCGCTTCGTATAGCTGTTTCCCTTTGGTGGTGATACGGCATGGTCCCCAGTAGGTATGTTTAGCACTGAAATCACCTAAAATTATGAAATGATCTCCTAGTGTTTGGAAAAGCCTAGTATAATCATTTTTATCTAGTGTATACCTAGGCGGGCGATATATTACAGAAACTGTGTAGTCCTTGGATTTTGTAAGGTTTTTTACAGATGTTGCTTGTATTTCGTGTGTGTTGTAATTGCTTTTTTCATATTGCTTGACATTTTCCTTTATTATTGCCGCCGAACCTTCTCTTGCTGTGCTAGCCGGGTGGGCAGTATGGTACAGTTTATATCCTTTTATATTTAGGTACCTTTCCTTGGTGAAATGAGTTTCAGAAATCAGATAGACGTCTAGTTTCTGATCCCAAACGAATAGCTCTAATTCATGGGCATGTTGGAGTAGCCCATTTTTACTTAATGCATACAGTAATTCCCGCGTAAGGTTTTCTAGAACACCGTCCAAATAGAACGCGCAAGAACAAACCTTTTCCTTTGATGTACCTACACTAAGGCGATCATGTTTGTTGTCATATGAAGTAGCACAGATTTGAATCGAAGTTCGATTGCCGATTCTCCGTTCTAAGCATCGTAATGACATTCTTGTAAACTCTGCTAGTTGTAGAATTGAGAATAAATTTTGAAAATCGGTTGTTGCTCACTATTATATTCCGTATTAAACAATCCAAACACTTTAATAGACAAAAAGTATGTGACAACTATAATAAATTACACATTATTTTAGTCTTTCCACAGTGAACCATTTGTCATTTACGGCCCAGTAACTGAACGTAAAACAAAAAAGAATCCAAATCCGTACATCACTGAAGATCCCCTAAAACTAATATCAGCTGGGAAGTTCCGCAAAATTCCCTGGATTGTTGGAGTGGTAGCTGACGAAGGCATACTAAGGGCTGCTCGTAAGTAAGACTAACCGCTGTAAATATATGAATACCAATATTAATTACGTTTTTTAGCTCTACTACGACAATCGGCTACCCAAACCTTAATAAATGCAGATTTCAACAACATCGTGCCACAAATTCTAGGACTCGCCCTTAGCATTAACACCAGCAATATACCAATGCATTGGGAACAAATTTCTAAACATTTTCATATAGAAAATGAAATAGATGTTAATAGAACTGCTAGTGTACAAGGATTCATAGACGTAAGTCACAAATTGCAGTTAGCCTGATCTTCCTAGTTCTACACTTAAATAATATTTCTTTGCTTACAGTTATACAGTGACCGATCTTTTATTTATGCAACGTATCAGTCGGCCCTGCTTCATGCACTGAAAGGACACAATTCCGTTTGGTTTTACAATTTTGCATATCGAGGTCGCTACAGCTACGGCGAACATTTTGCAGCAACTTCTGAAAACATTAACTTTAAATGGGGTACTAACATTTGTTATAAATTATTCGTATCATACAGTCACATATAAAACATTTATTTACAGGTGTGAGCCATTGTGATGACTTAATATACTTGTTTCCTTCTCCGCGGTTGTTTGAACCCTTAAATTCCGCAGAAGACCTTCTAATGAGCAAAGCCATGATTTATCTGTGGACGAACTTTGCTACCTATGGGTAAATAATAATATTATTAATTTTAGTTATTGGAAAAACGTAATTGCATTATTCTATTCTTTTTAGGCACCCTGTACCTCATCACGAATTGTTTTTACCAAGATGGAATCCACTGCATAATCTAGAAAACGTGAGCTCTGCAAAAAATGCTGACCTGTTCTATTTAAACATTTCTGGCCCCTACAAACCTGATGAAGATGCTCCAATTAAATTTGAAATCAAAAATGAATTTTATCCCAAACGAATGCGGTTCTGGAACAGCTTAGAATTGGCCGAGCGAATAAAAGAAGTTGACTAAGTTCAAATATTTGTATTATTTTAATGTAATTTGACTCGTGTTCAAGATGTATGTACTTAGTATTCCTTTTAAGAAAGTCATTTAGTGATGCAACCAATTTTGTTTATCATTTATTAATAAAAATAGCGTTAGTAACTTCATCAGTGCTTCATTATAGGGCGCAATTAAAATGTCTATCAATACCTACACACAGAAAAAGAAGAATACATTTCTGCAAATATGATTTACATAAAATTTACATCTATTTATTATCAGAAGTAGAAGTTGTTTCAAAATCTGTAATTATATCTTCATCTAGAGTGGCAAAGAAGAAAAAAGCATAAATCGGGTTGGAGTGGCAAACTGTGTTAGTTTTTATTAAAGCTTGTCAAATCGATATCAACACGACTTACGCATTTATGATTTATATAATATACAAAATATGTATTTACGAGGTGTGTTCGATTGAAACGCATCTTTGCTTTTTAAAAAAATTATTGATTAATTTAATTACAAATAATTACCGTCACAGTTAAGGCACCTATCCCATTGTTTTATTAACCTACGTACGAGTATACCCTGCTCATAGAATTCTTGTGGCTGCTGATTGTAGAAGGCACAGCTACCTATACTTCTGCGTCAGACTCAAAATGCCAACTTTTTAACGCTTTTTTCAACGGTCCAAAAATATGGTAATCGCAAGGCGATAAATCCGGGCTATAGGGTCGATGTAAAATTCTCCATTTCTTTAGTTGAAGATTTTCTTTTACCACATTAGCAACATGAGGCCTAGCATTGTCGTGCAGCAAAATGACCCCACGCTTAAGTTTTCCTGGATGTTTCCGTTTTATTGCTTGATGAAGCTTGTGCAAAGTTTCATTGTAAAGATTTGCATTGACGTTTACTCCAGGTACCTTAAACTCTATCAACAAAGGTCCTTCATGGTCGAAAAAAAAATGTTAACATTACTTTGCCTGCAGAAGATTGTGGTTTAAACTTCTTCGGTCGTAGGGAACTTGAATGTTTCCACTGCATCGACGATAACTTACTGGATGGCTCGTAGTAATGGCACCAAGTTTCTTCACCAGCAACTATTGACAGAAGAAAGTCATCACCATTTTGCCTCTAGTCTATGAGGTGTTTCAGAGATAAGCCCATTTGCAAGCATTTTTGTTTATTAAACAAGAGACGAGGAATCCATTGCGAACAAACGTTGCTGTAACCCAGATTACGAACAATACTATGGACAGATCCTACACTCGCACCAACAGTTTCTGAAATTTCTCTAATTGAAAATCAACTATTTCCTCTAATAGGGCTTTCCACACATGCCATATTGTTTTCTGTTAGTGCAGTACACCGTGCACCTGGTCGCGGCTCGTCCATAGTCTCCTCTTTTCCATTCTTAAATTTTCGGCACCATTCTTGTAACACAGTTGGGCACGCAATTTCATAATCGAAGTTTTAAAAGTCAGAATTAAATACAAACGCCCGAAACATGTGTTGCTTACAAACACTACTAACATTAGCAAACCTCATTTGAGTTATTGCATTTGTTTTCAAGACTTAGTTGATTAAAGGTGGATTTCAGTAGAACAAGCCTCGTATATGTAGAATACATTTCCCATATCAGCAATATAATATAGTAATTATCGTCAGCAATAATCCAATAAATGCTATAATAGGCACATTTGGCGAAATGGTCGAAAACATTAACAGTAGGCTAGTAATTGCCTTTACAACTTTCAACGAACTGAAAATTCCAAATACGTTCTTCCGCCACAAGGAAAATCACAAGTAGGTAGGTACACCTTGTTGGGTTTCGAAGCCTTGTTTCGAAGCCTTGTTTCGAAGGATCAATAGATGTTGTAAACTGTTTAATTGAAATGTAGCGCAACAGAAACACTTGGTTGTTTTTATAACGTTTATTGAGATAACCAAACTTTTAAGACTATGTTAGACCCAGTGGCGGCTCGTGAGTTAAGAAAGAGGGTGGGCACAAGAAAAAACTTACCTATTTTTTGTACATAACATCCATTCTCCTATTTTTCATGCTGGAAAAGACGTCTATGAGTAGTTTCATCGGCCTCCAAAGCAATGAAATTTGCAGATTTAATTTCTTTTAATATTTCCTGCTTGTAAATTTGCAACAGTGCATCTAGCAATTCGTTCTGAATAGTTTTTGAGACGCCTTTAAACACTTGTGAACCTTTCATATGTATTGCACAGCGTCTAATTCGGCAGCAAAGTTGATTAACTCTACATAAATTCCTGGATTATCTGACGTTAATGTTTCATCGTGACCTCGCAACGCCAGTTCAAAGGCGCCGCAAAATTTAATACACATAATTAACCGGCGCAAAATATGACGATTTTTTTCCACGTCTTCGTTGTACTTAATTTTATGTCGTAAATAAGCACCCTCTAATTGTTTACGGATGTCCACTTTGCCTAAAACACTAAAATCCATGCACGCATTCATGTGAGAAACGGAAGATTTGTGTTTGCCCTCTCTGCAATGTGTTTTAAATCATTCACCCCTTGTTTATTCCACGCACTAACCTCTTTCTTAAAAATTAAGCACATAAAACAAAACAGTTTATTTGTTACTGAACATCCGCACATACAATCTTTCGTCTTTGAAACTAAACGCGCGATTGCGCGAAAAAACAAAACACTGCGGTCGAAATTCAAACGTTGACTTTAAATGGGGAACAATCTGCTCGGTGCCCCATTCGCGTGGTATATCGCGTATAGCGAAGATAACCGACAGGCAACCGAATCACCTCTACATGGGGAACAAATCAGAGCGTTCCCCGGAACATAGTTTTGAGCGTGTTAGCCGCGCCTTTGGTGCGGAAGGAAAATTTGATACCATCGTTAAAATAATGAAATTAAAATAATGCACTGAATTACATGCGAATTTCTTTCTGTGTTTATCATGGTGGTTGGGTGGGCACGTGCCCTTGTGCCCTTTACTACAAGCCGCCACTGGAAACAACCTAAGGTATATATTAATTGAATGACTGGTTTTTAACCAAACCGGCGTTAAAGTCGGAATTCTCAAAAATTGTAGTCGCCTTAATTTGTAACCTAGAGAAATCAACATTAAAAGATCTATTTGGATTGAAGCACCTTATAACAATTAGTCATCGCAATTATGTTTCATAAAAAATCATGTGTAATTTTCGTTTTAGATTTTTCACGAGTTTATTGTCCTAAAGAATATTTAATAAATATGTAGGTTTCAAATGTCATCAAAATCAAAGCATCCGTTTGCTAGATGTTAGCAATTACATGATTTAAAAAAAGCTTTTTGAAAACCTAAAATTCCAATAGTTCTCCAGAAATAAATATTTTCCTCAAGAGTTATGTCTGAAAATAAAAAGCACCGAAATAACCCTACGGAATTCTGAGTAAGAGCCATATTTATACATAGCTTTTCTAAAAACTGGATATTAATATGATTCATTAAATAAACAAGCAAGTAGCAATTGCCGTTTGTTTTGTCAACAAGCTTCGTGTACATTAAACTGTGGGGTGTGTCTGATATTAAAGGAAAGCATTTGTTGCCGCATTGAGATTCGAGCAGTTCTGCTTGAAAATATAGATTATCTCCACAATGCCAAAACGCCTACGAAATTTTAAGCAAAGCGTAGCGTCTCTCGAGAAGCAACAGCATAAAATTAAATAAATTCCTGGAAATCGAAATATTATTGCAGAAATATATAACAATGCATATTTTTTAATTAAATATAACATGATACGAATGCTCAGTTTCATTATAAATAATAATTAAATTATTGGTATAAAAAGTAAATACTGTGAATTATACAATATGCAATAGGGTCAGATAACGTTATTTGATTTAATAATTTAGATTTTTAATTTTAATGTGCAACCATGTGCATCTTTTTCCAAACTCGAGGAAAATTCATGTAACGCGGGAATTATACTAATTATACTAGCTGGCCCTGGCAGTAGCGTTAATAACCGAAGCGTGAATGATTTACTTTGCCTGTTGTTAAACATGAAAGAAAATAGAAAGAAAGAAATCATAAGAATGTAAGGCCGATTTTCCACATAATATGTATGTTAGTTAGAACTCTACTTATGCAAATCCAGAATTTGTTGTTTATGTGAAAAACACATTTAAAATCAGGATCGCTGTATTCAGTTTGAAAGACCTTGTGTCTGAATAATATTAATTTACAGCGATGCATTTTAGTTGGCAGTTCTGGAGAAGATTATCTTCTTAACTAACGAGGGAGCTGGCCGAATGAATATTCCGTTGATGTTTGTCCATAACTCTAAAAGCTTCAAGATAAAATTATGGATGTTCATGGTAATCCTTTGTTAGCTGGAAAAATGGGACGCTCCTTAACGATTGTCTTTGCTATAAACTAAAACACTAAGCTGAAAGGAGAAATGAGGTAGCTTTAACTAAATGTATTTTGCACATGATGTGGTTTAAGGACACTTCAACATTTCAGTAATATTTTGCCGCGATCTTAGTTTCGTATTTGTATGGTTATCTAATTTTTTTAGACAAAATACAGCATGCAAAGTTATCATCGACAATTCCAGCTAAATATATCGGAATTCTTTCTGTTATAGATGACGATGTAAATTAACTATTTTTCAATTTTCAATTACCTGCAGTATATGAGACACTCTCTTCGACCAACTTTTACAAAACAATTTTGAAAACAGTGACATTCTAATAGGAATACTTGTGGCCAATAAAAAATATTAACTGCTATTACTTCGAGAAAAACACGTACACTCAGGTATATTTTTTAATGTTGAAAGCGATTGAGTGAAAATGGGGAGTAGTTTTTTAAATTTCGTAAATTCATATTTCGTAAACTAGAAGAAATCGAAAAAAGAATTACTAAAACTTCCAAATAATGGATAATTTTTAATCCGATCAATAATATAATTTTAAATATATTAGATGTATTTAACAACGTGTAATATTTTTTTTTGTAATACTTATTTTGCCTTTTACTTTTACGTTTAGAAAGATACGATTATTTGAATATTATTGATATTTACATATAGCTAGAAGATTACTTCTTAACAAGAAATACGTCATCGATGTTCTGATATTGCCATACGTATTTGAGTTGACTGTTCATAAATAACGCCACCAAATTATAGCTAATACGTGATAATTAATAATATGTCTAACCCACACAATTAACATTTTAAAATATTAGATATTCATATTAATTTTTAAAGTAAGTAATACAATTTCGTTAATTTTAATTCACAAAATAATGTGAGGTTGTGCGAGTGCTTTGATGAGTATATCGACGAAACAACTACTTAAAAAATAATATTAAAAAATTGTACAGATTAAAAATATTTGTGATGATTGTATTTGGATTAACCTATCAGTACCTACACATGTATTTATAAACAACAAACGTGTGGCAATCATTTCGTGGTTTACTTTTACGATAGACGATGATAACGCTGATTTAATTACATAAGTTGTAGTAAACAAAACATTAAATAGTAACCATTATTTTGTGGAAGGAATGTCATTGAACCGCAAGTGATGTTTGCTTCGTACGTAGTTAGTAGAGCGTGAAGTAGAACTTTCGCTATCGCTCTAGGGAGATAGAAAATTAGAGTGTGCTGGTGATAATAACATGCTAACGTTCGTTCAGTGTCTATTTTAAGAGTTGAACAAATGTAGCTGCATTTCTAAGGTATTGAATTGACTTAGTGTTTAAATCTCCTAGTTTTGATTGAACTTCGAACAACTAATTTGGTCAAAATTTGTCTTACTAGAGAAGGTGTGGACAGTACAGATCAAATCCAAGTCGAAAATTCTCATAAGCATGAGTCCACCAACTCACCGATCGCGAGAGAGATATTCTATTTCATTTTCGCAAATTAATACTGTTACGTAAACTTCAACTTAGAAAAGCAACTTTTATTGCATTTTTGACATTTTACCATGTTAACAGCGTCTTCAACCCACGTTCTGGAAACGTTTGTGAATATTAAACTGATATTTCCATACTGTTAATGTCATTATACTCAAGAATTACAAGATGGCTATATTCATACTGCAGTATGATCTACAAAATTTTCAATAAAGATTGGCCTTGGAAAACAATATCTTTACTCACATGATACAGTTCGCAGTCAATCTTATAAACTGCATTATTTCAGTAAAAACACATATTCGATTTTCTACGGCCAACCTCTATATTGTTGTCTAAACCGTACAAGGCTTCATAAACGTCTCTACACCGTACCTACATTTTCCTAAATATTCGGAAAGCATGATGTATTATGCTAATATATGCATTCAGCTTGCTAAAAAAACTAATATTTATGCAATTATTTAAACAAAACTGATATCAAGTTCTGCATGCGTGTGAGCCATCAAAAATTATAAATGTATTATTTTTTACGATGCCGGAAAGGCTTTATCTAATATATTATTTGAAATCGTAGTATGTATTTAATAATAGAACACGAAAATATACATTTTAAGGCTTATCTATCTCCGTAACAACATTTTAATAGGAACAAAACCTAAAGAAATAGTTAAATAAACGTGAGTTTTTTCCTTGTTAACTGTTTCTTCTCTTACGCCTTCGGCATTTCTACCGGGAGATTCATGGGAGAGTACGAGCCTAAGCATACCAAAAATAGGCAACTTAAAAGACATATCACAAAGTACTGCGATATCTAAATCTTTATTGACGGCATTATGAATCAGATATACCTGTTTCGTATGTTTGGTATTTTATTCTAATAAACTTTTAAATACAGTCAGTGTGACCGAAAACACCAAAGTCCTATTTATAAATATCTAAGTTTCAGTATTTCAAATATCTTAAAACACTATCAATTTCTTAATATATAAACTATCACGCATCTCGGATTCATGATACCGTCAATAAAAGTTTAGATATCATAGTACTTTGAAATATGCATTTTCGGTTGTCTATTTCTAGAACGGTAGGCTCGTACTCTCCCGTGAATAATCCTGTATTATTTAATAAGCAAATAGAATGCTATTACCGATTTCAACAGTTCTTATTTATGATGTTGACATATGTATCAAGTAAATAAATCGAATTAAAATCATTAAAATTATTAGTATTTACTTATTATCTTCCCAAATAATATGATGTAAGTATTATTACAATGTTATTACCATTATTAAAGGCGTGAAACATTTTAAAATATCTTTTATTTCATATGTATATGTATTTCTTGCACTTGAAACACCCGTCTTTCTGCAAATGTTAAAATATGTAAGACTGTCTCTGGTTTTAATATGGCTTAATAGGTCGCCCCATTACCGTTTATTAAATAGTAACGTTTGGCCCACTATCTTCGGAATTCCATTTAAATATACAGCCATAATTTTCTGTGTACGTAATCACAACCTAATCATTCCCGTTTCATTAAACTTTAATTGTGAGACTTATATCGCACAGCGAGACTGATTACAATTTAATTATATTTGATAATGAAACACTAAAGGTGGTACTATAATAAAGAATTCCTTTTAACTGCAATACGCATATTACATTACAATTACGTATCTCATTTTATGGTACCGAAACCTAATTATTAAATATTACACAGCCATTAAAACAATCACGATACGTACTCACTAGTTTTAATTTTCTAGATTTGTTTGAACCGGTTACAACATTAACAGAACAAGACATTTACTTGTACATAGTATTTGTCTTGTCGTTCGCGAGAAACATGTCTCAATTTTGTTAAAAAAGAGAGAGGTATTGCTGTAAATGAAAGGGGAAGGGATACAATAAAACAAACGATTGGATATTGAATATTGAATATTAAACTTCAATAACTAGTTTGAAATTTAAAATTATACTAGAAATTTGAATAAAAGTTTATTTTTTCATAGTATGTTTAATAGCTCGAATGGTAAACAAAAATCAACTTTTTTGGTGACGTGGATAAAACATGGAGTATGTTGTGTAAAATTTCATCAGAAAGCAGAAAATGACCTCACCCACACTATTTTCTACGAAGTGTTGTGCGTTATACGAAAATACACTGCTTCAAGAAATTAACGCTCCACAACTAACAATCGCAATATTGTTTAAAGTATTGCATGTAATGAAGTACGTTTAATCATAGATAATGCTTAAAATTAAGTAAACCATATTTTATCCAAATTAACAACAATCAACGCAATTTAACAACAATCAACGCAATTTAACAACAATCAACGAAAAATTAAAAAATCAAAATTTGAAAACTGAAAAATTGTAAGTTTACAGGTTCAGTAGGCTTTGTTTCCGCCTCGACTTGTTATGACAGCTTGACAACGACGGTCCATGCTTGAAATTAACACACTTAACTGCTCTTGTTCAAGATTATCCCACAGTTCCACTAATGATTTCCCTAGATAGTTAAGAGTTGCAGGGGGTGGTTGAAGGCATCGTACTTGCCTTCCGAGAATGTCCCGGAGGTGCTCAATCGGATTCAAGTCGGGACTTCTGGCTGGCCATTCCGTAACAGGAATACCAACGTTCTAAGATATCCGTAATGTACCTCTGACTGTTTAAAGTGCCGTTGGGGAAGATATGTAGGTCTGTGCTAGATACGCCTCCCCATTAGGGTTACCAGATCTGTTTTACGTCAAAACGGGACAAGCAGAAAAAAACGGGACATGTTGTTTTAAAAATATAGTTAAACGTTTAAAATGAGATATGAAAAGGTATTATAATTATTAATCGAACATACTTAATATTTACTTGCCGACCGCGCAACTTTAAGAAGATCTTTATCGTCTAAAATTTTAAAAATTAAAAATTAATTTTAACCAGTAATTCACTTTTAATTAAGTCTGGTAAACAACGATTTCTTTCGTCACACCAGGCAGAGTTCATCAATGAAAAACTTCTTTCTGTTTCTGCATTGCTAGCTGGAATGCTAAATAGAAACTCCAACAGGTTTTGAAGATGGGGAAGGTTTTCGTTTGTTTTGAATATGCTTAGCCATTTTGGCTGACACTTGCAGGCATTTTTCTAATTGATGAAATTATAATTTTAATACTGCTAAAGTCTTCATATAGACTATCAATATCGATTTGTAGCTGCAGCATTTCCACTTTGTCGGTTAATAGTGAAAACCTAATATCAGAGTCATCATCTTTTAAGGCTAATGGTATTATTTTGTACAAGTAACTAGTTTCATCGAAACAAAACCATTTATCAAGATAGGTTATAGCCGTATTGTAGAAACACAAATAGTCTTTTGTGGCAATTGACCTTTGCTGAGCAGACACTTGTTTGAGCGCAATACCTGCTTTGCAGACAAAAAATTCATCATCTCTGCGTTGCCTTAATTTGAGCTTTAACGAATTTATGATAGAATAAAGTTCAAACGATGTAACGATGGGGAGTCCATACCATTATTGAGCCAACACCAAATGCAGTCGTGGGGGCAAATTGCATTGAGCATATCGTGCATTTGGACGTCTAAAAACTCGAATGCGCCTATCACAACTCTCCAAACAAAATCTGGACTCGTCTGTGAACAAAATGCGTCTCCAATCTTCATTTTCCCAATTCAAGTGGTTTCTAGCAAAATCCAATTTGTGTCTGCGGTGGTCTGCAGTCAAAGTGGGCCAGTAGCTGGTAATCTGGCTCTCAGATTTCTTTCCAGAAGACGCTGGGCAACGGTTTCAATGCTGACCTGCACATTATGTACTACTGAAAGTCTTTGGAGGGCTCTTGTGGTGTTAAAGTGCACGCATTCGAAGAAAACGATCTTCTACAGCGGTAGTAGCACGTGGTCGCCCTTGCCCTGGTCGCCTGTCATGTTTGCTAGTTTCTCTGAAACGCCGGATGACCCGAGAAATGGTTGTGTGGTTCACCCCAAATCTGTGAGCGATAGCGCGGAAAGAATATCCTTCTTTGGACAAAGTAAGGACTGTGACACACTCATCACGACTTAAATTTCTTGAGATACGTAGCATTTTAAAAAGACTGATCCGACAAGCAATTGTTTGATGACAGCTACACGATTTGATACGTTTTAAAGTAAAACGAAACTGCAAGTAAATTGTAAATGTGCGTGTAAAATTGATTAATTTTGTTTAACAAAGTTGAAGATGGAAAAACAGACCAAGCGTAACATGTGTCTATCAGGTTCGTATTAGACATTCATTCCATGCATTTGGTTGAAGTAGATAGCGCACTATTTTTCTTTTATCGCAACATTAATAATTGGTGCGTTAATTTCTTCGATATATATATATATATATTGAGATGACTGATAGTGACTGAATTTAAATGAATAAATTAAATTATCAATTATGTTGGTTTAAACAATTTTCTTTAAATGACATAAAACTTAATAAGTGTTTTCAATAGTTATGAAATACAATTTAACTTTGGGCGCCAGGCTAAATATGAGATAGCCGAAATAAGTTTATACAATATTTATACCAATACAAATACCACGGTTATAAGCTCGGTAGTGCACAAAAATCACCTCAGTAGTCGGTTCTGAATGTGTCAAAATTGCTTATTTCGTATGACATACATTGGTAAGAATTATTTACTTACTATATCTTGCTATCATGCAAATACAGTCGGCTAGTGCTATATGAATAATTTTTCTCCAAGTTAACGCAACACTTAAATATCAAAGATAATATTGACGTTCACAGGTAAAATGTCATATGTTCTTCTTATCATAGTTATCATTATTCATTCCATATTGGTAAATGTTAAACTTACTTTGACATGGGCCAGTCTCAAAAGGAATCCGGACTCCCCAACCTGCGCCTCAGGAAAACCTTTCCGACGTCTTGCAGATGTCCTTCTATTCGATGTAAATAAAAACTAGGAGTTCTCAGGTATGCAGCTCTCCATGAA
>JABXWE010001578.1:0-60363 GCA_014611495.1 Limonius californicus | reverse complement strand
ATTGCATTCCAAAGCTAATTAATGTACTGAATTCAAATGTAATGGCGGAAATTGAATTGAATCCCAAAGCCAATTACTGTAATGAATTCAAACTTAATGGCAGTGATTTAGTTGAATGTCAAAGCTAATTCATGTACTAAATTCAAACTTGATGGCGGAGATTTAATTAAATCCCAAGGGTAATTATTGTACTCAATTCAAATTTTCTGACGATAATTGAATTGCATTCCAAAGCTAATTAATGTACTGAATTCAAATGTAATGGCGGAAATTGAATTGGACCCCGAAGCTAACTAATGTACTGAATTCAAATTTAATGGCGGAGATTGAATTGAATCCCAATGCTAATTACTGTAATGAATTCAAATTTAATGGCAGTGATTTAGTTGAATGTCAAAGCTAATTCATGAACTAAATTCAAACCTAATGGCGGAGATTTAATTGAATCCCGGTGCTAATTAATGTACTGAATTCAAATTTAATGGCGAGGATTGAATTGAATTCTAAAGCTAATTACTGTAATGAATTCAAACTTAATGGAAGTTACTTAATTGAATGTCAAAGCTAATTCATGTACTAAATTCAAATTCAATGGCGAAGATGAAATTGAATTCGAAAGCTAATTAATGTACTGAATTCAAATTTAATGGCAAAGATAAAATTGAATTCCAAAGCTAATTAATGTACTGAATTCAAATTTAATGGCGGCGATTGAATTGAATCCCAAAGCCAATTACTGTAATGAATTCAATTTTAATGGCAGTGATTTAATCGAATATTAAAGCTAATTAATGTACTAAATTCAAACTTAATGGGGGAGATTTAATGGAATCCCGAAGCTAATTAATGTATTGAATTCAAATTCAATGGCGAAGATTGCATTGAATCCCAAAGCCAATTACTGTAATGAATTCAATGTTAATGGCGGTGATTTAATTGAATATTAAAGCTAATTAATGTACTAAATTCAAACTTAATGGAGGAGATTTAATTGAGTCCCAAACCTAATTAATGTATTGAATTCAAATTTAATGGCGAAGATTGCACTGAATCCCAAAGCTAATTACTGTAATGAATTCAATTTTAATGGCAGTGATTTAATTGAATATTAAAGCTAATTAATGTACTAAATTCAAAGATAATGGAGGAGATTTAATTGAGTCCCAAACCTAATTAATGTATTGAATTCAAATTTAATGGCGGAGATTGCATTGAATCCCAAAGCTAATAACTGTAATGAATTCAAACTTAACGGCAGTGATTTAATTGAATGTCAAAGCTAATTCATGTACTAAATTCAAATCTAATGGCGGAGATTTAATTGAATCCCGAAGCTAATTAATGTACTGAATTCAAATTGAATGGCGGAGATTGAGTTGAATCCCCAAGCTAATTACTTTAATGAATTCAAACTTAATCGCAGTGATTTAATTGAATGTCAAAGCTAATTCATGTACTAAATTCAAACTTAATGGCGAAGATTTAATTGAATCCCAAGGGTAATTATTGCACTGAATTCAAATTTAATGGCGAAGATTTAATTGAATTCCAA
Organism: Limonius californicus; assembly: GCA_014611495.1. Classification (NCBI taxonomy): domain Eukaryota; kingdom Metazoa; phylum Arthropoda; class Insecta; order Coleoptera; family Elateridae; genus Limonius; species Limonius californicus. The sequence continues at coordinate 58,811 of JABXWE010001578.1, read as the reverse complement.
AGCTAATTCATGTACGGAATTCAAATGTAATGGCGGAAATTGAATTGGACCCCGAAGCTAACTAATGTACTGAATTCAAATTTAATGGCGGAGATTGAATTGAATCTCAAAGCTAATTACTGTAATGAATTCAAACTTAATGGCAGTGATTTAGTTGAATGTCAAAGCTAATTCATAAACTAAATTCAAACCTAATGGCGGAGATTTAATTGAATCCCGGTGCTAGTTAATGTACTGAATTCAAATTTAATGGCGAAGATTGAATTGAATTCTAAAGCTAATTACTGTAATGAATTCAAACTTAATGGCAGTGATTTAGTTGAATGTCAAAGCTAATTCATGAACTAAATTCAAACCTAATGGCGGAGATTTAATTGAATCCCGGTGCTAGTTAATGTACTGAATTCAAATTTAATGGCGAAGATTGAATTGAATTCTAAAGCTAATTACTGTAATGAATTCAAACTTAATGGCAGTGATTTAGTTGAATGTCAAAGCTAATTCATGAACTAAATTCAAACCTAATGGCGGAGATTTAATTGAATCCCGAAGCTAATAAATACACTGAATTCAAATTTAATGGCATAGATTGAATTGGATCCCAAAGCTAATTAATGTACTGAATTTAAACTGAATTGCGGAGATTTAATTGAATCCCACATCTAATTAGTGTACTAAATTCAAACTGAATGACGTACGCGTAATTGAATCCCAAAGTTAATTAATGTACTGAATTCAAACTGCACGACGGAGATTTAATTGAATCCCAAACCTAATTAGTCTATTGAATTCAAACCTAATGACGGAGATTAAATTGAATTCTAAAACGAATAAATATACTGAATTCAAATTTTATGGCCTAGATTGAATTGAATTGCAAAGCTAATTCATGTATTGAATTCAAATTGAATGAATTAATCAGATGAAACTAGACTAAATTTTAAGATTGAGAGGACCAAATTCAGCAACGGAAAGATGTCTCAGTCCTTCGTCATTCAATTTGATCAGAACAGCAGTTAAATCTGAATCAGTTCAATCCTAAGGTTAAATTCGAGATTAATGAAGTTTTAAATTGAGGCTAAATACTAGTCGGTTTACTGGATTCAAGAAATTGATTCTAAAATAAGCTTATTTTGAAACCATTCAATCCAAACCATTTGATTTTATGTTGTATTCATTCTGCATACGAACTTAATCTAAATCTGATCCAGTTTAATCCTAAATGTTTCGAAACAGCATTGTATTTCAGAGTAACTTAAAAGTTTGAATTGAGTTCGAATCCTTATCGGTTTATTGCATTCAAATTTAATGACACGAAGCTGCATTTAAAGTTACGATTGAATCCATTTGTTAATAAAACTTGTTTCTATTAAATCAGTCCTAGATCTGTTTTTATTATATAAGTTTATTTACAAAATTAATAAACACTGTTAATAAATGTATTTCAATTCTTTTAAGTACTGGGGAAAGCGACAATGATTCTGAGGATGACTCAACGGATACTGGAGAGAGCGACGATGATGATGACGACGATAACGAAGATGATGAATCTAAAAATAAAAATAGCCTACAATGCGACTCATTAGAAGATAATTGCGATGTTTAATCAACTTTACAAGAATAATTATTTAGCAACTACTCTGTATATTGATTTTATTAGTATTATGTAAATGTAGCTATAATTTCGTTATCCTTGGTTAAGGAATTTCATGTAAAAATGGTTGAAGATGTCTTGAATCAACTTAATTATTATTGGCATCTATTATATTTAATTGTATAGATATAAGAATAATAGAAAATAAAAATTTTGAAACTGAGACCTTTTCTCAACTCCGAGGCTATCGTTTACTTTTTGCTTCGTTTCCAGATCCTTATTTGATCCTCATCCTTAGGTTTCAGATCCTTCGCCTTTTACAATCATCATTAATATTTGATAATCTCCTTTAGTTTGCTACGCTCTGTCTACTTCTTTTTTTTTATTTATTTAGTATTACACTTTCATAATTCGCTTTTCTTTACTTGTCTCCCAAACCCCCTAGTCCACTCTCTTGACTTTCCGTTCCTTTCCTTTCTACAGCCCTGTACCTGTGTTAAGCGTTTTAACCTAGTAATAAATGTAAATTGTGGAAAAGCGTATACGATATAAAAAATTTACTGACGCATATACGATGAAAGTCATTCTTTCGTTCATCGTTTATGTTTGCTCTGATTGCGTGACGGTAATAATACTTGTGAATAGTCGGATTCAAATTACCATTGCCTTAGAGAATGCGTGTTAAAATGAAATTATATGGAGGAAAATATGTAGCAGAAGCAGTATTATTGTAAAAATAATGTATTAAAATGCTTATTGTACCTGTATGGCTGTCGAAAAACCACAATTTCAAGCATTTAATTCAAGGTCATTTATAATAATACAAAACTTGCAAATAATTAGCAATTACATGCACGAAAGGAGAATTCTTCTATTTTATAAAGAAAGAAACTGCAATTGAGTGTTAAATCTATGCATGTTCGCTGTCTGTGAGGTATTGAAGAGGTACTTTGAAATGGACCCTTTAAATTGTAAGTTTCCTTGTTGATTTTAATAATTTTAGACCGAAGGATAACTTTTATTACTTTTTAAAAATAGGTGATAAGAATTCCAATAATATTATTACAAGTCCACACCTGGAATACACCCCAATTCCTGGAGGAATGGGAAAAACGTTTTTCTCAAAAATGAAAAGTTATGGAGACTCACTTGCTCAGGTAGAAGAGTTTCTTCCTTCAAATTATTGAAGTTTGGGCGAGATAAACCCAAAATTGGAAAACAGTTTTGCATTTATTAATTAAACCTACGTTTTTTTTTAGATAGATGGTCTGACTGGAAAGGAAGACCCCTACTCCTTGCTTCTCCAACGCTGCATCCGGGCTGCTATTACCATGCGATCCGAAGGAATAACATCTGAAGATATCATCAGCATTTGCACCTTCAATCATCTCGACAGCTGCGTTCCTTTCATCGCTTCCTTGTTCCTGGGTGCCAAAACAGCCAATTTGGACCCAACGATTGCCCTTCAAGACACCATTTTCCTTTTGAAGCAAGTTTGTCCAAAAATGGTCTTTGTTGGTCTGGAAGCTGTTAAGCTCGTAGAAGATGCACTTCGAGAATCCCATATTGATTGTAAAATTGTCGTTTTTGGAAATTCCAGCAGCCATTTTGAATTTGCGGAATTCTTGCAAGCATCTCCGGAAGAAAAAAGTTTCAAACCTGTTGAGGTGAAGAACGATAAGGAGACGGCACTTATCTTCTTCAGTAGCGGTACTACGGGGATGCCAAAAGGGATTTGCCTTAACCACTTTGCCATGTTGAGTCAAGCCTTTGCATTTACGTTAGTTTCATGATTTTATAAAATCTTTACTAGTAGAAATCGTACTACAATCATCACCATCTTCATCAACCCCTTCAATACCATTAGTATTATTTTTTAATTGATTTCATAGTTGTTCAACCCATAACCAATATTAAATTAACCTACGGTATTAAATCATTATAGTTAATCAGGACGTTCTTCTAATGGTTCTAGTTGTGATTTATGTTTTTGCAATGATGTCGAACACATATAGAAATAAGACCCGTCATGGCTAGCAGGAATATCCATTTTATAAACCATTTATTTTTCTGTAACAAAGTTGTACTATTTATGTTTTCAGAAACACTGGTTTCAACCTAGATGTCTTCTTGGCTTTCGCATCCATGTACTGGATTTCCTCAGCATTGATTATAACGGCTTGCATTATGCACAAAGGATGTCGCGTAGTTGTGCCCAAATACGATCCAACAATAATCTGGAGTTTATTAGATAAGTTTAAAGTAGGTTTCACAGTCTCCCTTGGTGCTTCCACAAATTGGTTTTAGGTCACCTCTATGTTTCTAGCGCCAACCCAAGCCGTAGCCATGTACAAAATAGGTAAACCTGAAGGAACAGACACCTGCAGTTTTACGCAGCTAATGATTGGAGGTGGTCCCCTTTCTAAAGAACAAATGGAGGCTATAAGGGATATCCTACCGACAACCAACGTAATGCTGGGTTATGGTTTAACGGAGGTGACTGGAATTGCAACAGTTTTCCAGCCTAAAATTGCAGAGGATATGGTTTTGGCTTTCGAAAAGCCTGGATCAGCTGGAAGACCCTATCCGGGATTCTCCTACAAGGTGACTAACCCTTTCAACTTAAAAATTTCAGTTAAAGTAGTCTTTTTTAGGTTGTCGACATTGAAACCGAACAAATCCTAGGACCAAACCAAAGAGGGGAACTCCGAGTGAAGACGATCTTCGAAATGAATGGTTATTATAACCTTGACTCATCAATTGCATGGGATGCCGATGGTTGGCTAAAAACAGGGGACGTGTGCTACTACGACAAAGACCTGTGTTTCTTTATCGTGGATCGCGTTAAAGAAATGTTAAAATTTCAATCCTGGCACGTACCTCCAGCCCTGGTTGAAGGCGTGTTATTAACCCATCCCGCAATCGAAGCAGCTGTGGTGGTGGGCTTACCACATCCCGAGGATGGCGATCATCCTATTGGGGTTGTGGTGATAAGGAAGTCCTTTATAGGGAAAATTGAAGATCATGAGATTGCGAAGTATGTTGAAGAAAGAGTTCATGACAGAATGAGGTTAAGAGGTGGAGTAAAGACAATCGAGAGCTTACCTTTAACACCGAGTGGTAAAATAAAAAGGAGGGTTGTCAGAGACATGATTATGGATGGACTAATTTAGGATTAAACAGATGGTAAAAGCAACAGTTTCTATTGTTACCTTTAGCCTTTCTGTCTATAATGTTTCATCTCTTTACTTTCAATTTTTCAAATTTATCATATACGTCTCTTTTTGCGTGTTTATGTATATATATATATTGCTATAGACAGATAGATAGGCGATTTTTTATACAACGTCTCTCTACCATTTCTCGCATCCTACACGCTAGTCCTTGGACGGTATCTTCTCTTAAATCCCTCTTCTGCACTGCTTCTTTAATTTGGTCGTCCCATTTTCTTCTAGGCCTCTTTATTTTTCTTCTTCTATTTGCTCTCCATTTCCAGAATTTTAGAAGTAATCTATTTTCTTCCATGCTTCGCATGTGCCCGTAGCATAGTAATTTCCTCTGTTCTATTGTCTCACATATTGTTATATATGCTTCCATCTTTTGCTGTATTACTTCCCGTGTTTATCTTTTAAATAATTTTGCCTCTACGCTTTTCGTTATCTTCTCCTTTAATTTCTTTTTCATCTCCTCTTCAGCAACTGCACTTGCTTTTATCTTGGTGCATATTCCTATCTCTAAGATAATATTTTTTCTTTCTTGCATCTGCTTACTTTTAAACTATTTGTGTTATTGCATAATGTTCTATTGTTTAAACTCTTTCTGCTATATCCTTTTACTTTAGTTATCAGCTCTTTATCAACATTCCAAGGAAAAGAGAAATGGATGTGAAATTATCGGGCGATTCACGTTCAACGTTTACTGGTAAACCGAAAAAACAAACGAATGATGATTTAAGATAACATGGCAATTTTTTGAATCGATGTGATGTGGAAGGTTTCCTTCCTTTCCAACCATTTTATTTGTTTCTTTGTCTCACTTGTCACTTCATTATTTATTTAGACCATCCTTCTCTGCTCGTGTAAGTGTTTATTTCAGTATTGATTTTCCGCATCTTTCTCTTTTCTTTACAGTATTCTTATACCTCTTCTTCCCTCGCCCTTTCTATATGCTTTAGTTACCTCTCTTTCTTCCTCCAGGATTTGGTCTTGCTTCCCTTCCTATCCTTTTTCGTTCATATTGCTCGCAAACATACCCTTTTTCGCGCCTCAGTTTTCTGACTGTCTTCTTGTACATCTATCCCTGTGTTTTCTATTTTAGTGTCCCGTTCACACTTTTGCATCGTGAACCCTTTTCAATCTTCTCAATCCTTGTATTTCTGCGACTATTCGTATATACTTTTTCCTTTATTTCTGTTTCTTTTATCCATATTTTATCCTATATTTACCCTTCCCTTCTTCTATTTCTATATCTCTAACATCCTTTGTGTTTGTCTCATTTTTCTAGCGTTTCTCTTTGGCATCTTTTCCTGACTGTTTTCCTCTTAACGTCAATTCTCCATCGTCTCTGTTTTTCGATATTCTTCATTGGACTACTCTGACATACTTGGCTACTTTTTTCATTATTTGATATTTCTTCATTTTCGGTTCATTCTCTATTCTCTGCCCTCCACCCCTTTTTCATATTTATTCGAAACATCTCCTTTTCTGGTCTGTTTCTGGCTTTCTTCTTTCAATTTTTCCTTTAATTCTCAACAAATTTAATCGCTTCTTTTCTAACGTGGAGTATATATTTATATATTTCAGCCAAGTTTCTTCTTTTTCCGCCAACTCTTTTTAGTGTCTTCCTTGTATCTGTACGTCTTTCGTTGTTTACCATTATTTTATTATAATTACTCGAATTGTTTGCTTTGCTCGTCTCATTCTTCTGCAGATTTTATTTCATGTATCTGTTCTAGTGTTGTCTCCTTTAGTGTCCTGTCTTCATCCTTCGATTTCTTCTCCTTTTCAAGCGCCTCCTCCTGTTTTAAATTTAATATTGTGTTGTACCTCTCGTTCCCTTCTTTTTCGGCAAAGAACATTATCATTGATGTTTAAGGGTAAGATAGAAGAAATATATTCAAAAAATAGCTAATCTAGCATATAATAGATGGTATATAACAAAGTCAGGCATTTGTGTGATTCGTATAGCAGTATTATTAATGTTAATATGTATTTTTTTATATTCAGACGTAACTATTTTATAAAATTTAAATAAATTTATAAAAATTTGTGGAACCAAACCTTGTTTTATTTACCTTTATGCTCTCTTATTGCTAATTCTACCTGTGTAGTACAAGATTTGATAATGAGTTTTTTTAGTAGATCTTCAATTATACGGGGTGTCTCAAAATTTCCAGAATGAAAATTTCCCTGAGAGGTTATTGGAAGTGGTGGGCCCATACCATGACCTCCTATAATATCGGATTTGAATCCGTTTGAGTTCTTTTTCTTGGACCAGTAAAAGAAAACGTTTGCGGCGAACCTGAACATGTCATAGCTCGTATTTACGCTGCTGTGGCGACAATAAACGAAAATATGCTGCAGAGGGTTCGTGCTTCGATTATCAATCCTGCGAATGTTTGCCCTGAAGTAGACATGGACAGTTTCTTTATTTCTAATATTCGTTTTTAGAGAGGTATAAGTGTTAAATTTTTGTTTTTATCAACAACTCAATAACGAAGGACAATTGATAAAATTTCCACACTTAATTTTCGATTTGTTGTAGCCCCCTGAATTAAATCCCTGCTGTATGTATTGCTCAAGTAAAAGTTGCACTATCATGGTCTTTCTTATCAGATACATGAGCTAAATTTATAAACAACTTCACTACCACTGTACTTTGATACCGTCAAGTTCTTGTAAACAATTGTTATCTTTTTATACGTTTTATGATCAAATTTACACATTAATTTATTATCGAATCATACAATATGTCTATTATAAGAATTTTCTCTTGAATTACATTTATGTAAAATATTGCAATAAATTACTGCTATCAATACTGTGTTATAACATATTGTTCTTCAGCAAACGCTAAGAAAAACTGTTCAATATAGCGACACTGTAACTATCAACATAAATATTAAAAACGGAAAATGCCACTGCTAAAGAGTAAATAGCATTGTTTTAAAAGCAATACACAATTTATTGCCCTCCTTAACTAATCTTTCGCAACAGAACAAATATTTTTACTCGTCCATTTCTGCATTGTCATTAAATGCTGGAGATCAATAGTTGATATATAAATAACAACCATTAATCGCACTTTCAGAGTATCTTTCGTACCCCCATCGAAGTTTAACAGTTATTTGCTTGCAAAATGGGACCTACAAAACGTAAGTTTCAATGATTTCTATAACAGCGAAATACTATTTGCAAATTTAATATTTTAGCCCCACTAGGGAACATTTCCAACGATAATATCATCAGGATGCCCCATTTGGATTACATCCCAGATCCAGGAGGATTAGGACAAGTGTTGTATTCAAAAATGTCCAGTTATGGAGATTCTGTTGCACAGGTAAATCTTTTATACTTTCACTTCTGCTTGGCTTAAACATTCATAAATTTGCAGGTAGCTGGCTTGACAGGCCAAAAAGACACCTACAAGTCGTTCTTGCAACGCAGTATGCGCACTGCCATCACCATGCGTTCAATGGGAATCGGCCCAGGTGATGTAATAACAATCTGCTCATTTAACCATTTAAACAGCTCTGTCCCTTTCGTTGCCTCCCTTTTCTTGGGCGCCAAATTAGCGAACTTGGATCCAACAATTTCCCTGAACGATACCATCAGTCTCCTGAAACAAGTCCGCCCAAAAATGATTTTCGTGGGTCCAGAAGCAGTAGAACTAATAGAAGAGGCCCTTCGTGAAACAGAGCTCGATACTCAGATGGTCGTTTTCGGAAAATCAGACCATTTGGAGTTTGCGGAGTTTTTGAAGGAATGTGAAGAAGAACAGAATTTTAAACCCGTGGAAGTGAACAATGTTAAGGAAACGGCCATTATTTTCTTCAGCAGCGGCACCACAGGGTTACCAAAAGGTGTTTGCGTTAACCATTTTAGTTTGATGAGTCAGTCCTTCTTGTTTGCGTAAGCTATTTAAAAGATATATGCATGAAATGATATACACTTAATTTTAGGGAGAGAGGATTTAACACGACAGTTATTGTGGGATTTTCTTCATTATATTGGATTTCTGCAGCCTTGATTACAATAACCTGCATTCTTTGCAATGGTTGTCGCGTTGTGTGTCCCAGATTCGACCCATACAAAATTTGGAACATAGTATCTGATCACAAGGTGCTTTACAGAGAAGTAATTTGATTTTTTTTATACATCCTCATTTTACAGATTACATCAATGTTCTTGTCACCAACCGAACTAGTAATGGTCTATAAAAGAAATCCTCCAAAAGATTTAGATATAAGCCAGCTTCGGGAGTTATTCACCGGAGGTGGTCCTCTTTCCGCAGATCAAATTCTAAAAGCCAGGAATGTTGTTCCGCATGCGAAACTCCACTTCGGTTACGGCCAAACGGAAATAGCTGGAATGTGTACAATTTTTCAACCTAACGTAGAAGAAGATATGGTGCTAATGCAAAACAAGCCTGGATCAGCTGGAAGGGCTCTATCAGGATTCTGGTATAAGGTATTTTCCTTCTAGCTTATTTTTTTATTAAATTTTCATGATTGGCGAAAATTCTTTGCTTCAATTTTACTCTTCACTTCGTTTTTCTTCTCTATCTTGTTTAAAGTTAATGTTTTTGTTTGTCCCATATCTCATCGTGATAATTCTTCTGATTTTGGTAACCTTATCTTCCCATATCAACTTGAACCTACATTAGTCTTCTAGGTAGTGGATCTCGACACTGAAGAAATCCTGGGCCCAAACCAAAGAGGCGAAATACGACTAAAAACGGACCTTCAAATGAACGGCTATCACAACATTGACTCAGCAAGCGCTTGGGACGCTGATGGTTGGCTAAAAACAGGCGACGTGGGCTACTACGACGAAGATCTATGCTTCTTCATCGTGGATCGCATTAAGGAGATGCTAAAATATCGTTCCTGGCACGTGCCACCAGCTCTACTGGAAGGCATTCTTTTAACCCATCCTCAAATTGAATCAGCTGTGGTCGTTGGGTTACCCCATCCCGAGGATGGAGATCATCCAACGGCCATCGTGGTGTTGAAAAATGGGCCTGATAGACTTAGTGAGGAGGAAATTGAGCGATATGTGGCAGAGAGGGTGGATGAAAGACAAAAGCTGAGAGGTGGAGTGAGGATTGTCGATAGTATTCCCATTACGCCCACAGGAAAAATTAAAAGACGAGAAGTCAAAAGTTCAATCTTGAAAGGATTTGCGTGATATGCTTTTTTATATAATCGATTAATTTATCAGCTCTTATGTGTAGTATACTTCAACATCGTAGTGCTTGTAAACTATTTTAGAAGTTTATAAACGCGCCGATATCTATAAACCAACTTTTTTTTGTTGAATTGAGTGTATCTTACAGATATATAGTAGGTGTTAGATAAGTAACTTTAAGGAGTTTTGACCGAAGTTCAACCTTTAGAATTTAGTATAAATAACGGCATTTGCGAATGGAAATCACACAGTTTTAACTGTCGAACGAATATAAATATCACGGTGTTTATTTATCTCTATTTATATATATATATATATAATATTTTTAATTAGCGATAACAAAATTAATGTAAAATATTTCAAGTGACTAACAGTGGCAGTTCAGTTCAAGTGAGAATTTTCTTAATTAATAATCTATTTTCAATGTATGCTAATAAAAGTTATTTTTAGAATGGTCCTACAAATTCAAAACAATGGTAACATTATTAGTGTACCTCCCATTCCACTTCGATACCAAATGGGAGTTGGAAAAATCCTCTTCGAAAATATGGTACAGCATAGCGGTTCCATAGCTCAGGTATTTTTCTTATTTTTTTTAAATAAATCGTCATGTCATTGAATGATGATGCTGATAACAAAACTATGTTTGTTTAGAAGTTAATTTTGTGCTAATTCTAAATATGTAAAACCATGCAGGGTGTTGCGTTTAATATGAGAAAATTATTAATAGTCAAAAGGTCTAATTCTTTGTTTATCCGAACAAATAAAAAAGAGGGCTGTATAGGTCTTGTTCTCCTTGACCCTTTACCTCTCTTCTCTTCTCAGCCGTTTGCGATCCATTGTTGGACATAGGCCTCTCCCAATGCTTTCCATGCTATCCTATACTGTTTTATGATGCCAGTCTCTTCCTGCTATTGTCTGTACATCATCCAACTATCTTTTTTGGAGTCTGCCATGCGCTTTGTTAGTCGTAGACGCCATTGGATGCTTCTGTTAGAACATTCATCTGGAGATTTTCTTGTGACGTGGCCCACCCAGCCCCGCATCAATTTTGCTGCTCTCTCTATTACATCAATTACTTTGGTAAGTTCTCTTATTTCGCTGTTTCTTTTCCTCTCTCTCAGGCTTATCCCCAGCATTGCCCGTTGCGTCGTTCGTAATTTCTCTGCACTTTTTTTTGTAAGTGTCATTGTTTCTATGCCGAAGGTTAGTACTGATAATACACACCTGTCTTAGTGGCGGCTCGCCAAGTGAAGTAGGTGAAGTGCCCCTTCACCTAAAATTTTCATTCAATTGCGAATATTTATTTAAATTACGTAGCAAATTATTTATCGGCATTACAACTATTAGGAGTCGTTTATTTATGGAATATATCTCGTAGATACAATAAGCTTAGTGAAAACAAACAAACATTAAAATTTTAAATGCAGTCCATCGAGCGTCGACCATAAAAAACCTTACCTAGAATACTCGAGCAATTGTAGTGAAGAGTCAGCCTCAAACGTATTTTAACTCCGCACTTATACTTCCGTTGCCATGGTAACGCCTACGTCACTATCTAGAATATAGCTACTATATATAGGATATTGATAAAAAATCTTCTGAATCAACACTAATAACAATCACAATCAATACAACACGGCACACGGTCTATGTCAAATGGGCACCAAAATGGCGGACGAGTCAGCAATCCAATATATAGTAGCTGTAATCTAGAATTGGTTCGCGGTGTAACGCGCAAGTGAAGAGTTGACTCGCAAGCAACCGCAGAACTTCATATTGGGGTTTTTTATTTTATTCGTTCGTTTATGAATTATAGTTAATTGGTAACTATTACTATTGATTGGGTTGTGCGTCTGTACTCGTATCGTGGGTGCTTCTGTTTTGGAAAGTTTACTTTTATACGTAGATAATTACCAGGAGAACTATGAATCCTATTTCTGACATAGTGTGCAGTTTGTTAGAGACGCCATTCAGGCATTGGAAGGAAGAAGATAAAAAAGACGTTTTAAATCAAGGGCGACCTCCAGTTGGTTTGACAATTTCCGCGAAAAAAGACTTAAAACGTAGTGGAAAATCATATAATCTCAAGTTTAAAATTTCTTGGTTCACCGAATACAAATGGTTACGTAGCAGCGCAATACTACAAAAATTATTTTGTTGGTCTTGCTTGCTCTTTTGTACAAAACAGTCTGTCTGGAACAGGGAGGAATTTGCAGATCTTTTAAATGTTACAAGGGCGTTACATAAACATGCCGACTCTAAAGACCATTTAATATGTACATTGAAGTTAAAGAATTATGAGAAAAATCAAATCACCATAGGCGATGCTTTAAAAGGAAACGCGAGACTTTTTAAAGCACAATTTAATGAAATGTTCGATTAAATAGACTCCAAACAGTTATCGACACAGTTTTGTATTTAACCAAGCAAGAATTAGCGTTTCGCGGACACGACGAAAGCGGTGACTCAGCAAATGCTTTTATGTACATTGTTGCATTTTGGTACATATTTCGTATCAGTGTTGTGTACCTTGAATCAATTCTAGCATCATTAAGTGCTTTGAACACGGCCCATAATTCGAGCGTGTCGAAAGCTTTCTGGAAGTCCACGAATCCTAGATGTAATTGGATATTATATTCTTGGAATTTTATCAGAATTTCGAATGTGGTCGACTGCGCCAAATCCCTTTCGGAAACCTGCCTGTTCTACCGGTTGATAGAAATCCAAGTTCTTTGTATTTCGGTTTGTTATTATTCTCGTTAAAAGTTTATATAAGTGGGACAGAAGACTTATGGGCCTGTAGTTTTTTATGTCCGCTTTGTCTCCCTTTTTATGTAGAATGACTTCGGTACTCTCCCATTTAGTTGGTATTTGTCCTGATTCTAAGCATTGATCTAGGTCTTGAATGGCTTCTAGTAACGTATGACCCCCAATTTTCAACAATTCTCCTGGTGCTCTGCGTTAATGCAATTTCTATCTCCCTTGCTGTAATTTCTTGGATTTCTTCAGAGTTTGCCTTCTTAATAATTTTTTCTTCTTCATTGTCATATGGATTTGTCTTTTCTGAGGTGTACAGATCTTTGTAAAATTGTCAATTTCATTGATTATCTATTGTTTGTCGTTTATTAGGATGTTGTTTTTGTTTTTTATTTGATAGATCGTTGTTGATTAGAAAAGAATTTGTTCCTTAACACTCTCATGTTTTTATTTTCTCCAATTGATGAGCTTTGTATTATACATTCTAATATCTTTACGAATCTCCTTTTTGATATGTTGTTAATCTCAGTGTGTTCTTTCGTGCCTCTTTCTTCTTTGTTCCATAAATTTCTGCGTTTCTTTGCTTATTTTCTTATCATTTTTGTGTTTTTGGTAACTATTTTTTTTCCTGCTACTTGTATATCTTTAGTTATTTTTTCCATCATGTCATCTAATGTTAAGTTGGCTAGTTGGTTTGTTGGAGTTAATTTTTTGTTTTATTCGTTTTGATATTCTACTTGGTTTTCTTCTAATATCTTTGGGCTTGGATGAGAGGTGTTTTCAATTAATTTAGGTCTTTCCAATTTAGGGTTGATTTGGATTTGGGCTGTAACTAACCTGTGACCACTTCCGGTATGGAATTTGTTAAAGACCGACACGTCCGTTACGATGTTTTTTATTATTGGATATTATAAAGTAGATTTTATTTTTGGTCCTTCCATCCGGACTCTTCCATGTCCACTTCCGTTTGGGGTGTTTTTTGAAAAAGGTGTTCATGCAGTATAGTTTTTCAGCATCTAGGTAGTTTAGAAGTTTTTCACCTCGTAGGTTTCTCTGATCAATACCAAATGGACCAATACTTTCAGAGTCTTCGACATATTTTCCTATTTTTGCATTTAGGTCCAAAATAATTAGACAAAAGTGAACTGTTTCAGATCTTGCTGTTGAAATGCCATCATAAAACTGCTCATGGTATCATCATCCGCAGTACTAGTTGGAGCACACGTGTGTATAATCTGCATTTTATATCTTTTTGAGATTTGTAGAACTATGTAGATAACACGATCTGAGACTGCCTGTACTTTGGTTACCAGATGTTTTAGTCTTTTGTTGATCAATATGGCGACTCCGCCGATGTGTGAATCTTCGCACGAATTTCTTTGGAAGAGAAGGTTGCCTGAGTCTAGGGTGTTGTAGTTTTCGTCTGGTAGTCGGGTTTCGCATATCTCTAGTACATCCCATTTTATATGATTTAGTTCCTCTTCTACCTCTTTTAAATGTTCGGGTGTTCTCATTGTTCTTATGTTGTATGTCGCAGTGTATAATTTTCTCTTAGGGCATTGTTTGATAGTCGATTTCTTGATGATCGGTTTCTTCCCCCCCCCCCCCCCCCGAATCCATGGAGTATACTGACATTTTCTTATCAATGCGGGACTCGAAACTAGTTGTTCTACCCGCCTGGGGTCGTATCCGTTTTGTTTTGGGAACCGGCATTTCAACATTTGGAGGATTCTGGTAAATTTCACACATTTACCAGGCGGCTTGGTGTGTGGAGGAGGATGTAGGAGGGAAAAGAATGGGGTTAACAGGATCAAGGGTGGGACATGGTTCTTCCGGTGGCATAGAATTTTGGGAGATTCAAGAGCTCGATTGGGCAGGGTCGCTATCTGTTCCCTACCGAGGTTGTAGGGAAGTATTTACCCGCTACAGATGACCCTTTACATATCTTCATGCGTTTTATTCATTTCGTTTTTCGTTTTAGGCGTTTTAGTTATTTTTTAAATAGTAATTTCAAACTACATGCATTCTCCTTTTTTTTTATTAAGGTTTTCCTCATTTCGTGTTTTGCTAATTTCGCTTTTCTTATTGTTCTCTACTAAATGTTTCTTTTGAACCTTATAATTGGTCCTTCTTTAGTTATGCTTCCCCGATTTTACATTTTCTAGCTCTTGATTGTTTCTTCATTTCCATTAAGTTTTGTACGACTTCTTTGTTTTATTCCTCAGATTAGTCTCTATTCTATACTATTCCTATTTGTTCTCATCTCACTTCTTTTTATTGTCCAATTTTCTGAGTATCATTTTCTTCTTTTCTTTTCATTTTCATGCCTTTTTCAGTTTTATTTATGTACTTCTTTTAAAATTGTCCAAAATTTAATTTTGCCAGTTTATTTTTTGTTTCATATACATCTCAGTTGCATTGTTAATTAGGGGCCATCTCGAATTATAAAAGTTCCTTACTAGTTTTTCTTCTCATACTATCGTATGTATCTTATTTACTTTAGAATTGGTTCTCCTTTTTTTTTTCTCTAAGTATACTTCTACGATTTTTAGATCTTTAAATCGCATCTGAGACTTCTTAGTTAGCCTTTCATTTCCAATTGATTTTGTCCGGCTTCTCCATATCTCATCTTCATTATATGTTCATCCCTTGTTTTATTATTATCGCTTAATATACTTATCGACTTTACTTGTTTCTTTTTATTCAGCGAGCTTTTTAGTCAATAAATTTTTTTAAGCAACTTGAGTAAATTTTCTTGGGTCTTGTTCTTATTCTTTTCTTTTTGCAAATTTTCTGCAACGATGTGTTCTTTAATTTTCATTTTATCTTCAATCCTCATGCCTGTTACTGTTATTTTTCAGTGTCTTCCTTATTTTACGTTATTGTCGTTTTCGTCAAGAATACAATTTTTTTTCGGTATATTTGGGTATGTTTTTTTCTTTTTTTATTTACTTAAATTCATTATATACTTCTTCTAACTCTTCCAAAATATCTCTTCCTACTCAAATATTTTTTCTTCTTTCAATGTGCTTACTGCTAGTTACTCGTTCGCATCCGTTATCTTTTCTCTTATATCTTCATTTTATTTCCTACTGAACTATTTTTCTTTTATGCGTTTACTACCACTATCGCTATTTCTATTGCCTCTCCTCATGACTAATTTTCTACACTTTCCTTGTTTCTCAGCTTTCGGCAAGATTTCTATACCTTCCCAATTTCATTGGACTTCCTTTAATATTTTTTTAATACATGTCTTTGTTCTTTTCTGATTTATTTTATTACCACGTTTTGTTATTTTTCTCTTTTCCAATTAGTTTGATTGTTTTTCATCTTTTCACTAATTCTATCGTACAACTGCGCCGTTTAAATTTTTCTTTTTTGCGTTGATGTCCTAATTGTTTTAATAACTTTCTTCACTTTTTGTTGATGTTTTCTTGGTTTTCCCCTTTTTCCTGTATAAAATTTCTTCCAATTCTGATTTTTCTTGCCATTATTCTGTACTCATTTTATTTAGTCTTCCTCCAACCGCTTCATTGTAACCTGACATGATTTGTTTTTCTTTAGCATATAATACCTCCATGAAACTTTCTGTATTTATTTGTCTCTTTAAACCCGTCATCTTCTCCTAACCTGTTCCTTATACTCTGCCTTTTATGATATTTGTAAAATTATCTTCATTATTTGTAAACTTACAGTTGTTTGTAAAGTAATGCAGCAGGTTGCAGTAAATAAATATGATTAATTTCTAGATAGATGGTATCACCGGCCAAAAAGACTCTTTCGCATCACTGTTAAAAAGAAGTGTCCGAACCGCAATAGCCATGCGCTCGAAAGGCATAACACAAAATGACATTGTCACCGTTTGCAGCACTAACCACTTAGATACCAACGTTCCAATATATGCAAGCCTTTTCCTTGGTGCCAAAACGGCATCCACTGACCCATCATTATCCTTAGAAGACACTGTATATTTGCTTAACCAAGTCAAGCCTAAAATGATATTTGTAAGTCCGAATGGTGTTAAACTCATCGAAGACGCTCTTCGGGAAATTGGACTTGATTCCGAAATCGTAGTGTTCGGAGAAACCAGCAAGCATACACAATTTTCTGAACTGCTGATAGAGTCGCCCGAAGAAAATACTTTTGCTCCTGCGGAAGTGACAGATCTTAAGGAAACAGTATCAATTTTCTTCAGCAGTGGTACGTCAGGAATGCCAAAAGGAATTTGTGTGACTCATTTGGCTGTACTAGGGGGGATTCCTAGAGAGGAGTATGTTTAAAGTTTCTGAAAGTACCTTGTTGGTATACTAAATTGCGTTACAGGGAAGCAGAAGCTTTTGACGGCTTGGTAACTTTGGCATATTCAACACCATACTGGATTTCATCATTTATATTTGCTGTAAATAGCGTTGTTACCAGAAATTGTAGAATAATTCTTCCAAGCTTTAAGGCTGATACCATTTGGACCATGATAGAAAAATACAAGGTACGTTAAAAGTTAAAATAATTTTCAAAAATTAATTTTATTTTACTTTTAGATCTTCTTCGCGTTCTTATCGCCCAGCCAATTTGCCGCAATCATAAACCATGGTCGGCCAGATGGTGTAGACTTATCGAGTTTAAAAGTTTGCGTAACAGCCGGCGCTCCAGTTTCCACAGAACAATTAGACAAAATTAAAAAACTCCTCCCTGGAACGCTTGTACTTGCTGGGTACGGCCAAACTGAACTTGCTATTGGGGGGCTCAGTTTTAAAGTAACTTCCGACCCACGGGATTTAATCTTAGCACTTGAACGGTCCGCTTCTTGTGGGAAACCAAATCCGGGATACTCGTACAAGGTTAGTCAACTGGAAAATAATAAAACTTTGTCCTAATTGAGAAATTTTAGGTAGTCGACCCGGAAACGGAAGAGATCCTTGGCCCGAACCAACAAGGAGAACTGCGGGTCAAAACAGAATACCAAATGAGCGGCTACTACAACTTAGATTCATCAGATGCGTGGGATAAAGAAGGTTTCCTTAAAACTGGAGATATCGCCTACTTCGACGAGGATTATTGCTTCTACATCGTAGATCGCATTAAAGAAATGTTAAAATTCCAATCTTGGCAAATAGCTCCAGTTAAATTGGAATCTATTTTACTAACCCATCCAGCGATTGAAAGCACCGTGGTGATAGGCTTACCACATCCTGCTGATGGTGATCATCCACTGGCGTTGGTTGTGTTGAAAAAATCTGCTCCCAAAGTTACTCCTGAAGAGATCGAGAAGTATGTGGAAGAAAGGGTCGATGATAAGCAAAGACTTAGGGGTGGTGTAAAGATTGTGGACACCATTCATATTACACCAACAGGGAAGGTTAAGAGGAAATATATGAGAGATTTGGTATTGCAAGGAAAACTTTAAATCGATGTTTATCTAGTATTAGTTGTTATTAAATAAAGATGGTATTATTCAATTTGAACTTTTACTGTTATTAAAAAGTTTACAGTGGTAAAATGACATTGCTTTGTGAAACTGTGATATTCTCTTAACTATTTTTGTAATTCTATTTTTATAGCCACTGGAACTATAGAAATTTAACATGACGACCAGCATTGTGATAATTATTGCCAGGCTGTATAACTGTTCGTGCACCAAAGTGTAGCTTGACTAGACTTTCTCATGTTTCTAATAATAACCTCTTTACAGTTTGTAACACTTCTGGTATAATATTCGTTTTCATGTAGGATATTTCCACAGTTATGAAAGGTACGGTCTGACAAAAAATCGAAAGCTATTTGTAGACTTTCCAGACGTAAAACAGTCCAAACTTTGAAGAACACCGCGTTTAAATAGTATTTTTAGGAATTCTGGTATCTCACATTTTTGACAGTTACACTCATTGTAAATCCAAGGAAAATAATAATTCAATTGAACCTTATAAAGTGTTTTAAGGATAAACTCTGTACTAATAAAAAATTTTCAAGAAAGGTTAAGAGACTTAAAGCATTGTAAACTCTAACCGATTTTTGGCAACCCCAAGATTTCTTTTGTAATATTCGATTCAAGTAAGATTGATTGGAGTCTCCGAGTACAAATAAGATTTTTCTCATAGACGTTTTCTATTTTTTCCGAAAGATAGTTTATATATCTGGTTGTGATGCAGATATGGATTCTACTAATCATATCTGCAGCATACCAGTTAATATGAATGGAAGTTCTAGTTCATTAATTACTGCTATCAATACTTTGAAGAAATAATCGTAGAAGCTGCATAGAAAACATGTGGGAAGGCGCACATACAAACAGAGTGGCGGAACGATAACATAAGACAGGAAGTAATAAAAGAGAGTGTGTGGTGGTAGCTCAGTTGGTAGAGCCCTCGCTTTCTGAATAAAACGTCGATTCTGGCTTGGGTTCGAAACCCAAGCAGAACTAAGCAGATTTATAAAAAATCTAGCCTGCAACCCACCACACACAATTTCCCAATTCGGCTTGCAACCGTGGGATCTGAATGCTAAAAACCTTCTCTGGAATTTCTGTCGTTCGGATTCGACGTTAAACTGTAGGTCTCCCGTGTTTCTACCTTAGCGCTGAGGAGAAACACGTGGCAGAGAAGAGGCCGTTGCCCAGCAGTGGGACGGAAAGGCTGTTGATGAATAAAAGAGAAACTACTGTGGAACCATATTTGCATAATAACAACCAAGACAGTACTCCGAGTATAAAAGCCAGACAGGTAATAAAGGAACGGGTAGCTCAGGCGAAAAGAGAAGCATGGCAAGAATTCTCTAAGAAGATGGAGTTAAAGAGCAAGGGAGAATAAAAGTTTTGAAAACAGGAAAGGCAGCTGGCCACGATGGAATTAAACGAGAGACGCTAAAATACATGGGCGAGGCTGAGGTAGCTCTACTGCACAAGGTAATTAAAATATCCATATTTAAAAAAAGGGGACAGTCGGGTGTTTGAAAATTATCGAGGGATATCGCTATTCAGTGTACCATTGACGGTGTACAAAAGAATACTGGAGAGGAGGCTGCGAGAGTACTAAAGCAAACACTACGAAACAGCTAATGTGGATTTAGATCAAGCAGAGGAACATAATATCTACCTAATTTTCAGCTTAAAACAATTTCAGACACACGAAAATGTTTCGGGGCGTGAAGACTAATTGTATATATGTTTCATCGACTTGGAAACGGCATTTGGCAACGCACCGAAATATAGAGAACCTTGGAACAGCGGAATATCGACAGGTACTTGATAGAGGAAGTAAAAAGGATATATGCGGAAACAAGGAATTATGTCAGATTCAACAATACATGTATACAGGAGTTTGTTATAAACAAATGGGTAAGGCAGGGTAGAATATTAAATCCCTCCTTCTCATTGCATTGATGGCCGCTTGGCAAGAACATCTAGAATAACGAGAGGAGTAAGAGTCGGAGTAAGCAGAATAGAGCCAATCATTAAAAAGATCGTGTATGCGGATGACCTTATACTATTAGTGGAAAATAGCATCGACCTACAAAGAATCATAAATGCATTGTGATGTTCGTCTGGTTTTCATTCAAATTCAAAGAATGGTTACACTCACTTCATTATTTTAATTCCTAAATAAAGCATCTTAGGTCACCTTTCGTTATTTCGAAATATTATTACTTGAATGTGTATTGTTTAGTATGCATCGGCGACTAATTTCGTAGAGCTATACCCTTCAGGTGTAGTTGTAGCTCAGTTGGAAGAGTGCTCGCTCTCTGAGTAAAACGACGATTCTGGTTTGGGTTCGAAACCTAAGCAGTACTATGTAGATTTATAAAAATCTTGTCAGCAACCCACCACATACAATTTCCCAATTCGGCTTGCAACCGTGGGATCTTAATGCTAAAAACCTTCTCTGGAATTTCTGTTGTACGGATTCGACGTTAAACAGTAGGTCCCCCGTGTTTCTAACTTAGCGCTGAGGAGAAACACGTGGCAGAGAAGAGGCTGACACCTCGCAGTGGGACTTCGAAGGCTGTCAACGATGATAACCTTGAACACACGTTTCTCAAAATTCTGAGAATCTGCGCCCAGCTGCTGGTTTACTGTTTTTTAAGTAGAACAAAGAGAGGTCGAGACCAGAAGCTTGCGGTGTTCACTTATTGTTTTCTGTGGCGAGTTCGGGGGGTTAATAATTTCTGTAATTAAATTTTTACCGTTTTCATTTTTTCCATTTTCAAATCGACTTAAAGTCGGATTAACAATATACAGGAATTAATATTTTAGTGAAAAATACGGTTCTCGTTTCACTCTCAACGCATAACAATTAACCACCATTCATCCTGTTAACGTTATCGCCGTTCTAACAAAAACTCTGTGCCCGTATTCTTCGTTCCTGGCTGGATTAAAACATTTAGTTCGCCGTTTTCACAATCCTAATTACACAATATGGTGCAATCCATGGCAATCCAGCTCGTTGTTCCCGCCTTTACTGCGCCGTCACTTCTTATCTTGATCCACCCAAGGGCATCCATCAAATAAGGATACACAAATAGAAAACGTTCCGGTGCTTACCTACCTCAATATTATTGCAGAACCAAGGTAAAAATTATTCAAGCTTACCGTTATTTAGTGAATACTGTGCGCAGTGATTTTGCTGTTTGAAAGCGCTTCGAATTTCTGGAAAATCGAAGTAGTTTGATTTTCATGAAATAACTGAACCTTCAGTTGCTAATTGTTTAATAATTAACTGTACTCGTGTTCTGTGAACTCGACTGGTATAGGCTACGTAGCTTCTTTTTTGATACTACAGTAAATATCGTGGGCAATAGCGGCGAGCGATCGAGTTTGGACGTCACGGAGCTCTTTGTTTATACATAATCTATAACAGAACCAACCCTGGTTTGAACGTTCGCTTTTCTGCTTGTAATTGTACCAATTATTTCGTATTTTGTTAATAACCATTAATCAAAACTCATGACTTGTTATTTTAGTGTATTTTCCATATTCTATGTGTTTTGTAAGAAGTATTCAAGTAACGAGGAAGCACAATAAGGCAGTTTCGTTTTTCCGTAGGCCCTTTCACGGTGTTCTTCGTTTAGCTGCAACTTGAAAGGGTGGCGTCCGATTCTTTGACTTGTCCTGTACATTATAACAACCAGGACTTTGTTCCTATAAGCGTTTTTCGTGTTTTCAGTAACCCCTCCCCCCTTCCCTGAACCGACTGTGGAGTCTTGTCCATCGGTTTTGTTGCGGTTTGACGAAACGATCGTTTGGAACGTCAGAGTCAAGAAGGAACCGCCACAGAAATTTTAAATGAAAGTAACTATACGAAAGACTGAAACGATGGTACTAGCCAAAGCAGAGGAAGAAGTCAAAGTGGAAAAAGGAACTGTACCTGTAAAGCACGTAAATAATTTCAAGTGCTTGAAAGCAACCATCAACAGCGCGGATCAAATGGTAGCAGAATAAGCGCAGCGACTAAACTTTTTCTTACATTAAATAAGGCGATCATAAGCAAATGAGAATTATCCAAGGACACTAAAATGAGAATATTTAAAACTATATTTGCAGCAGTGCTGAAACATGGTGGTGAACTTGTGGACTACAGACAGATAGAAGGAAAAGGTTTAAGCCTGCGAAACGTGGTTCGTTGAGAAAGTGGAAGGGTTCATGAAACGTGATAGGCTCAGAAGTAAGGAGACGAGAAACATGTTCAGCACAGAATCGATACAGACGAGAGTGGAGAGTAGTTGTGTAAGGTATTTCAAACACATGGTATGAACGAAATGACAGAGAAGTCAGGAGAATCTGGGAAATTGGCACAGAGAGGAAGAGAGGGAGCGGACGTCCACGAAAGACGTGGAACGGTGAAGTGGCAAGATTACTGGAAGGGATGGTGATCATCGAGGCTCAAGCAAAAACGATGGCTAGAAACAAGGTCGAGCGGAGAAGGTTCTGCAGCGCGTGCTACCTAACAATCCTCCTACAGTGCATAGTAGAAGAGGACAAGATTATGTATGTATGTAATATTTTGATATATTACATTCTTAAGTAAACAATGATAAATAACCTCTTTATCGCGACGCTATTAATATCAAGATAAATATTAGAAAGGGAAAAATTCTGATAATAAAGAGTAAATACCATTGTTTTAAAAGCATGAGGTATTTCTTTGGTGTTTTTTAGTCAAGTTTTGCAACAAAAACAAATATTTGTAGTTATCCAATTCTGCATTGTCATTAAATACCGGAGATCAGCCGCTGATACATAAATAACAAGCATGAATTGCACTTCCAGATTGACTTTTGCCCTCATCAAAGTCTAACAATTCTTTACTGGCAAAATGGGACCCTTAAACAGTAAGTTCCAATTTTTTCCATATCGGTAAAATTTTATTTATGTAAATTGAATATTTCAGCTGCAAAACCGGAAATTTCGGATGATAACATCATCAGAATGCCCCTTCTGGATTATACCCCAGACCCAGGAGGAATGGGAAAAGTTTTTTATACAAAAATGTCCAGTTATGGAGATTCGATCGCCCAGGTAAATCTTTATTACTTTCCCTCGTACTTGTCTGAAACATTCCTAAATTTTCAGGTAAATGGCTGGACAGGCGAAAAAGACACCTACAGGTCATTCTTGCAACGCAGCATCCGCACTGCCATCACCATGCGTTCAAAGGGAATCGGCCTAGGTGATGTAATAACAATCTGCTCATTTAACCATTTAAACAGCTCCGTCCCTTTCGTTGCCTCCCTTTTCTTGGGCGCCAAATTGGCGAACTTGGATCCAACAATTTCCCTGAACGATACCATCAGTCTCCTGAAACAAGTCCGCCCAAAAATGATTTTCGTGGGCCCAGAAGCAGTAAAACTAATAGAAGAGGCCCTTCGTGAAACAGAGCTCGATACTCAGATGGTCGTGTTCGGAAAATCTGACCATTTGGAATTTTCTGAATTTTTGAAGGAATGTGAAGAAGAAGAGAACTTTAAACCCGTGGAAGTGAACAATGATAAGGAAACGGCCATTATTTTCTTCAGCAGCGGAACCACAGGGTTTCCGAAAGGTATTTGTATCAACCATTTCAGTTTGCTGAGTCAGTCTTTCATATTTGCGTAAGTCTTTTCAAAGGATATATGCATCAAGAGATATAAATGTACAATTCTTATAGGGAAAGAGGATTCAATACTAGAGTTGTCGGATTTGCTTCACTGTATTGGATTTCTGCAGCCGTAACAGTGACAATCTGCATCCTTCGCAATGAATGTCGCATTGTGTGTCCTAGATTCGATCCAGATAAAATTTGGAATATAGTATCTGATCACAAGGTGCTTCAGAAAAAAGTATTTTGATTTTTTTATACATCCTCATTTTTCAGATCACATCAATGTTTCTATCGCCAACTGAACTGATAATGATCTATAAAAGGGGTCCTCCAAAAGATTTAGTTGTAACTCAGCTTCGGGATTTATTCGTCGTAGGTGGTCCTCTTTCCGCAGATCAAATTCTTGAAGCCAGGAAAGTTGTGCCGCATGCAAACCTCGTGTTTGGTTACGGTCAGACGGAAACTGGCATCTGTACAAATTTTCAACCTAACGTGGAAGAAGATATGGTGTTAATGAAAAACAAGCCTGGGTCAGCCGGAAGGGCTCTATCAGGATTCTGGTATAAGGTACACTTAAGTTCTATTCTTCTATTAATTTTCAGTGGTTAATAAAAGGTACCATGCCTAAACTTTACTCTTCATTTGTTTTTCTTCTTTTTTCGAACTTTATATCTACCTTTCGTTGGCCCTTTTTTATTTAACTTTAACTATGTTTTCTTTCTCCCGTATCTCAACCTAATTATTCTTCTGATTCGGTACTTTAAATCTTACCATATCAACTTGAACCTACATGAATCTTTCAGATAGTGGATCCCGATACCGAAGAAATTCTGGGCGCAAATCAAAGAGGCGAAATACGTCTAAAAACGGACTTTCAAATGAACGGCTATCATAACCTTGACTCATCAAGCGCGTGGGACGTCGATGGTTGGCTAAAAACAGGCGACATGGGCTACTACGACGAAGATTTATGCTTCTTCATCGTGGACCGCGTTAAGGAGATGCTCAAATATCGTTCCTGGCACGTGGCGCCGGCTCTTTTGGAATGTATTCTTTTAACCCATCCCGAAATTGAATCAGCAGTAGTCGTTGGGTTGCCCCATCCCGAGGATGGAGATCATCCAACGGCCATCGTGGTGTTGAAGAATGGGACGAATAGAGTTAGCGAAGAGGAAATTGAGCGATATGTGGCAGAGAGAGTGGATGAGAGGCAAAAGCTAAGAGGTGGAGTGAAGATCGTTGATAGTATTCCCATTACGCCCACGGGCAAAATTAAAAGGCGAGAAGTCAAAAGTTTAATTTTGAAAGGCTTGCGATATTATAGTTTCTCATATAACCATTGTAGTGTAACTTCTCTTCTCTGTTCGACGGGTTAGGTTAGCCTCCTGCCCGGCATACGTGCAAAGAGGGCTCATAGAGCCTACTCTGTTGTAGGGAATTAACAGGCCATTGGCCTATAAACCATGCTTTAAGTTTATAAATGGGCCGATAGCAATAAAACTATTTTTGCCTGTTGAGTTGTTTATTTTATAGATATCTAGTGTTAGTGTTAGATAAGCAAACTTGAACGTTTTTGTCGGAAGTTTAACTTTCAGAATTAAATAACGTCACTTGTGATATATGAAGTCACACAGTTTTAACTGCCGAGTTTATATAAATAACACGGTGTATATTTATCTGGATTGGTATACAATTTTTAAATATATTTAATCAGCAGTAGCAAAACTAATTTTAAGTATTTTAAAATTTCAAATATTCAAAACAATGGTAACATTATTATATTTCTCAAATGGGAATTGGGAAAATCCTCTTCTGAAATATGGTACAGCATAAGAGATTCCTGGCTCAGGTATCTTTCTTATTTTTTACAAATGAACTGTAATGTCATTCGATGAAGAAACTGATAACGTACTTATGTTTGTTTAGACGTTAAAATTTTGATATCTTTTAGATAATATATCACTAATAAATAGTGAGCACATTTTTATTACCTATTTACAATAATTACCATATTTTGTATTGCGGCGAAAATGAAAATGATTTAAATGTAACACTTGTAATATATTTTTATATAAAAACTAGAGTGATGTATTTTAATTATAGCACTTTTAATAACGTCGAACTTTTTCTAAAAATTGTCAATATTGTTCCTCCTCCTTTTAAACTTTCGTAAATAAACGTTTTTCGAATTTTTGACAGCCTCCTGAATCGATGGATTTTCACAATACATGACGAAAAACACTTTTAGTAACCACCGGTTCTAAACGCAGAAGAAGACAGATAATTCTCTAATTTTGCAGGTGGCGAAAATAACAGCTAAACTATACTACTATGTGCAGCATTTTGTGCTAATTCTAAATAAGTAAAACCATACAGGATGTTGTATTTAAAATGAAAAAATTATTAATATCTAATTGCGTGCATATAATACCTAAATCAGGTTTGTTTTATTTATCCGAATAAATAAAAAAGGAAGCTATAAATTTCTACAGCGTGGTGAATTTTTCGTTGCTCGCGATTAGCATCTCGGAAACGGTAAGAGATATGAGGTCCATCAAATTAAAGAAAAGTTACGCTTTTTGGTGGCTTCTGCTTTTGCTTTGCTTTTGAAATTGGTAACCAATATAACCTTTGGTTATGTTCATTTAAATTTTGCCGCTCCATTTGAATTATTGTCGTACTCTAATTGCCGCTTCATAGGAATTAAAAACTTTATTTTAATTGCCGTTTGTGTGTTGATAACAGTTCTGGTTATTTTGTTGTTTTCAAAGATTGATTTATGACGAGGCCAATTTCGAAGATTCCCTTTGTAGGCTTAAACTGCCGATTTATGTTTTGTCTGCGCTTAACCCTGGACGCTTTCTGCGAATTTACGTGCCGAATTATTCTGGAACCATTGCACCATATTTCAAAATATGTTGCAATCTTTTGGGGGAAGTGCATGTTGGCGTCGTGTTAGTTCTTCAGTCAGTCCTCCATCTTCGTTGACTCCGGACTTCCCAAATTCCATCTACGGGGGGCCGTAAATAAGACGAGTGCTACAGGGGCGGCTTGGGTTTTCGATGGGTGTCCATCATGTGTGATTTTTGTTTAGCTGTTTTACCGTGGGGTGAAAACAGAACTATCGACAAGTGTCGGATTTATAGAAACACACTGGATTTTATCCCTGGAAAGGCAATTTATTGTAAAATTGCCGATCGCCTTTGGCGGATTAATATCTAGCCCAGTTCCTGTCCCTCTGGTAGTACCGTCGGAGCGACGAACGCATCGAAGTTTTGGCCCCCTTCAGGGGCGTAACAGCAACATTTCGTTCCAACGCTGCCCCGAAGAACGTAGTCTTCCTCCTTTCTTTCTGTATCTGGAAATCGCCCCGAAATTGTGCCTATCTGTCTATCCCTTTCATCGGAAGCTAAGGTAAAGAACTAGTTTTTTTGTGTGTTGTGAAAAGAAACCTTTTACTTGCAAAATTAAACGTAATAGAACCCTTCTTTTTTAAACAAGAAGCGACCTTCAGTCGCCGAATGTCTTTGTTTGCGCTACTAATTATAAAGAGTAATTTCTTTTATATTGTGTTATGCTTGTAAACTCGAAGCCTCTGGCCACGTAGTTGTTTGAAGAAGTAAATATCGTGCGCCAGCAGCGGCGGGTTTGGTTGAACGTTCAAATCAATTGTTTGTAGTATAGAACTATAAAAACGCTATTTGCAGTCATTTTTGTATCGTCTTTTCACTAATTTAATTGTATGTGTTTTAAAATTCACTGCCTCTTTTATTATTGTGTAAATATGTTGTATTTGTGAGTGCATGAATTTTGCAAGCTTTATAAACAGGAGGGAGACACAATAAAGGTGAGTTCGATTCCCGTAAGCTGCTAGCTTCTCGGCCTTCCACGAGGACCAGCAATCAGCTGTGATTTGGAAGGTGGCGCCCGCTAATTTTTGACCTAATCTATACACAACTAGGTATGATTTCCCTCCCGTAAGCGAATTCCGTGAACTCCCCTTACTCCTCTGAGCTAAGCTGCAGGCCTTTTTCCACCTATCCGGTTGCGGGTCGACGAAAAAGCTCGTTTGGCCCATAACACTTTTTCTTCCAAAAAACTTGTTGAAATTTGTAAATTTGTAAATCTGTGTTCATAAAATCGTGTAAGCGTTAATAAACAATTGAAACAATAATTGACAGATTGTATTGCTAATTGTCATTAACTCTTTAAATACTGCAAACATTTTATTGGGCTAACGATAAAAAGATGGGAAATTAAAAAACTGCCGATGATTATTTAAATTTTCAAAGTCCGCGCCATTCATAAAAAAAAACACTTGAAACTGACAGGTAACAAATGATTTGTTTCAATAACAAAATAGACAGATTGCGTTTAAGTGGTGTACATAGAGTTTCGTTATCTTTACCAAACAATGTTTGCAAGGATTTCAAGAAATTTGGCTGTTTGTACTTCTGTTATTGGTTTCGTGGAAAACTGTGGCAAGATCCACATTTTTCCAGAAAAATACTATAGACTGATGAATCTTTATTTACCTTCATCACTATGCAACAGATAATCCCCATTTAATAAGAGATACGGTCGCACTTTCGATATTCTTTGAACGTGTGGGCTGGCCTTTTACATAATGCGGTTCTGGGTCCATTTTTTATCGATCGACATTTAGATGGCCCTAGATATTTGCATTTTTTGCAAACCAAATTAGAAGATATTCTAGACGAATTGCCATTAGTAACCCTTCAAAGACCTCCAAGATCTTAAATTGGCATAACATGGGTATAAATATAAATAAGGAATATCTATCAAACCTACGTTTTGCAGACGATGTTGTGTTACTATCTGACAACATGCGTGACCTAGAAGTAATGTTAAAACAACTACAAACGGCTATTGAGAAAACAAGGCTTAAAATCAACACCTCAAAAACAAAAATTATGACGAACACAGACACTGCAACACTTATCGTTACGGGAGATAAGCACATAGAAGTGGTAGATGAGTACATATATCTAGGGCAAAAAATAACACTATCAGAAGAAACACAAGCAGCGCAGATCGATGGGTGAATAAAATTAGCATGGGCAGCATTTGGCAAACTTAGAAAAACCAGTATTTAACACAAACTACCACAACATTTAAAGACAAAAGTTTACAACCAGTGCATACTGCCAATACTAACCTACGCGTCTGAAACATGGACCTTAAAGAAAGTAACGATGGAGAAACTCAAATGCTGCCAAAGGAAAAAGGAAGACCGGATAAGAAACGAACATAGGTATAAGACACAGAACAAAAGTGGATGATGTAGCTCGACGCATCGTCACTTGAAATGGAGCTGGGCTGGACACTTAACAAGAATACAAGACAATAGGTGGACTAAGAAACTGACAGAATGGAGACCGCAACAGGGAAGAAGAAATCGCGGAAGATCAAGAACTAGATGGAAAGACGATATAGACAAAACAGCAGGAAAACTATGGTCCAGGCAAGCTACGGACCGCATAGCATGGAAAGAACTTGAGGAGGCATATGTTCAGCAATAGATTAGTTATCTGCCACATGATGATGATGATGAACCCTTCAGAAGCGTGAGTGGTACCAGCAAGATGGAGCTGGTCCTCACAACGCCCGCTTTGTTCGAGATTATTTAAATGCAAGTTTTCAAAACTCATGGTTTGGCACGTTTGGCCCGGTTCGTTGGCCTGTTATGTTCGTTTGATTTTACCGCTTCTTACGGATTAAAGTCTTATTTTATTGGCCGCTCCGTAGCCGATTACTATCTTATTTATTTCCCAAATACAGTTTTTTTTAATGGACCTATGTTTGTTATCACGGAGAAATGCCGGTTAATATTTTGTCTATGCGTTTGACCGTGAACGTTTGCTGGGAATTTCCTGCCCTTGAGGGGAGCCCTACGTGTTAAATTATTCTAGAATTATTGCAAGATATTTTGTCATATGGTGAAATACTTTTGCTGCTGCATATTGGCGTTCGTTTTTTCGCGAGTCGATTTAACACCTTCTCTTGACCCGGTTGGTTGTTACCCTCTCGGCGCCGATGACAAAATAATGCAAGGCAAAAATGTGCGCTAGCTTCTGGAAGAAAGCAGAAGTGATTTTACGGTACGAAATTGTTGGATGGCAGCGCCTCTGCTGCTGCTGCTAAATTAATATATCGTATCGTTTCTTGCCTTAGGCAAAAGAATTTTCGACTTGTGTCGGATTAAAAATATTACCAGAGTGTCAGAGTTTTGTAAAGACAATTTTGTGAAATTGTTTTCTCGACTTGTGTCGGATTAGAAGCTTTCAACCCCGCGACAGTCTCCTTTAAGCCGTTGCAAGTGATAATCCCGTACAGGGGCGGAGATTTTGGCTCCAGAAGTTCCCGTATTTCTTTTTTTGTCAAAGAATGTCCTGACCCCTAACGTTGTCTACATCGTGATCCAATTTTCAGGAGCGTGCCTGCGAATTTTGTCCGCTTCCCAAAGAACCTAGGAACGCCCCAGTTGTGCCTCTCTCTCTACTCCCTACCGAACAAAACTAAGGTAGGACAAATTTTAATTGTGTTGGGAAAACTTGTTTCGGGTTTCATTTTATTGGATTAAAGTGCTGAACTGTAAAGTGTAATTATAAATTTTAATTTTTGTAAACTCGAACGTCACTGGCTGCGCAGATCTGTGGTTAGTAACATAAATGCCGCAGCCAGTGGCGACGAGCCTTTCCTGTTCGAACGTTCCAACTACCCTTGTATTACACCATAATTATTACCATTTTGAATGTAATCTTTGTTTTGGTATTATGTGTCACCAATTTCAAACAATAGAGCTATATTTGTCTTAAAATTCACCATATCTTATATTTCTGTGAATTTTTATTTTATTGTGTGCATGAACTTTAAGCTTTATATACAGGAAGAAGCATAATAAAGGTGATTCTGATTCCCGCTGTTAGCTTCTCGGCCTTGATTCTTCATTTCCAATTAATTTTGTCCTGCTTCTCTATTTCTCATATTCATCATTTTTCATCCCTTGTTTTACACTTACAGCTTACTCTAATTATAGACATTGCTTATTGCTTTCTATCCTGCCAGATGTTTATATCATTTAATTCTTTTAATCTTTCTCTTGTCATTCTTTTTCTTTTACAAACGTTCTCGACGATTTATACTTAAGCATGTTATTTTTACGTCTCAGTTTCTTCATTGTTTGCGTTATTCTCGTTTTCGCCAAGAATATATTTCTTCCAGGGATATTTCAGTTTGTGCTTCTTCTATTTTTTATTTACTTAAATTCGTTGCATACTTCTACTAGTTCTTCCAAAATACCCTCCTTTTCAAATATTTTCTTATTTCTTCAATCTCCACACTGCTAGTTGCTATTTCGCGTTCATTATCTTTTCTCCTACTTCTTATATTTTTACTTGGTTACTTTTTCTATTTTCAAACCTTCTTTATTCTTATTGCATCTCCTCGTCACGGATTTCCTACACTTTCCCTTACTTTCTTTCTACCATTTTTTTTGCAAGATTTTTATACATAACACATTGTTTGTGCTCTTTTTAATAGTTATTAATTATTTTCTAACATACCTTTCTACTTTTCTGGTTCATTTTGTTACCATGTTCTGATATCTTTCCATTTTTGTTATCAGTATGATTTTTCTTCTTCTTTTCAGTAATTCTATTGTA
The DNA here is from genome assembly GCA_014611495.1 of Limonius californicus. Classification (NCBI taxonomy): domain Eukaryota; kingdom Metazoa; phylum Arthropoda; class Insecta; order Coleoptera; family Elateridae; genus Limonius; species Limonius californicus. The sequence goes on along the minus strand of JABXWE010001578.1, from coordinate 27,295 downwards.
AAACTTCATTGCTTAAATTTTCCCTTTTTTTGTTATTTTCTTCTTGATTTACTTATTTCTCGCAAATTGTTAGATCGTGAATCTCCAGTATTCCCCTTTCCTACATATAATTTCTATTGGTCCTTTCCGTGCTGATTTTGCTTGCTATTATTCTGTATTCATTTTGTTTTGCCTTCCTACCACTGTTTCATTGTAACCTGACATTGTCTGTTCTTCTTCAACATACACTACTTCCTTGATACCTAATATATTTTTTTCTCTTTAAACCCCTTAGCCTCTTCTAATTTGTTTCGTACACCCCTATCTGCTCTTCATCTTTGTAAAATTATCTTCATTATTCGTAAACTTATCGTTGTTGTTAAGCAGTTCAATCAATACCGATAATTTCTAAATAGATGGTCTCACCGGCCAAGAAGACTCTTTCGCATCACGTTACAAAGAAGTGTCCGAAAAGCAATAGCCATGCGCTCACAAAACAACACAAAATTATATTGTCACCGTTTGCAGCACTAACCACTTAGATACCAACGTTCCAATATATGCAAGCCTTTTCCTTAGTCCCAAGACGGCATCCACCGACCCATCACTATCCTTAGAAGACACTGTATATTTGCTTAACCAAGTCAAGCCTAAAATAATATTTGTAAGTCCGAACGGTGTTAAACTCATCGAAGACGCTCTTCGGAAAATTGGACTAGATTCCGAAATCGTAGTGTTCGGAGAAACCAGCAAGCATACACAATTTTCTGAACTGCTGATAGAGTCGCCCGCAGAAAATACTTTTGCTCCTGCGGAAGTGACAGACCTTGAGGAAACAGTATCAATTTTCTTCAGCAGTGGTACGTCAGGAATGCCGAAAGGAATTTGTGTGACCCATTTGGCTGTAGTAGGGGGGATTCCTAGAGAGGAGTATGTTTAAAGTTTCTGAAAGTATCTTGTTGGTATACTAAATTGTGTTTCAAGGAAGCAGAAGCTTTTGACGGCTTACTAACTTTGGTATATTCAACACCATACCGGATTTCATCATTTTTATTTGCTGTAAATAGCGTTGTTACCAGAAATTATAGAATAATTCTTCCAAGCTTTAGCGCTGATACCATTTGGACCATGATAGAAAAATACAAGGTACGTTAAAAGTTAAAATAATTTTCATAGATTAATTTTATTTTAATTTTAGATCTTCTTCGCGTTCTTATCGCCCAGCCAATTTGCCGCAATCATAAACCATGGTCGGCCAGATGGTGTAGATTTATCGAGTTTAAAAGTTTGCGTAACAGCCGGCGCTGCATTTTCCACGGAACAATTAGACAAAATCCCTGGGACGCTTGTGCTTGCTGTGTACGACCAAACTGAACTTGCAATTGGTGGGCTGTTTTAAAATATCTTCCGACCCACGGGATTTATTATTAGCACTTGAACGGCCCGTTTCTTGTGAGAAACCAAATCCGAGGCACTCGTACAAGGTTAATCAACTGGAAAATAGCTAAACTTTATCTTAATTCAGAAATTTTAGGTGGTCGATCCGGAAAGGGAAAAAAATCCTTCTACCGAACAAGAAGAATTGCAGATCAAAAGGAAAAAGCAAATCAGCGGCTACTCCAACCTTGACTCATCAGATGCATGGAACGAAGACGGTTTCATTAAAACTGGAGATATTGCCTACTTCGAGGAGGATTATTGCTTCTACATCGTGGATTCCTATCTTGGAAAATAGCTTCAGTTAAATCGGAAGCTATTTATTGACCCATCCAGCAATTTAAAGCCGTGGTGATAGGCTTTTCTCATCCTGCGGATGGTGGTGATCCACTAGTTGTGTTGAACAAATCTGTTTCCAAAGTCAATCCCCAAGAAATTAAAAAGTATGTGGAAGAAAGGGTCGATGATAAGCAGGCTTAGGGATGGTGTACAGATTGTGAACACCAGTCATGGTACACCAACAGGGAAAGTTAAGAGGAAATATATGAGAGATTTGGTATTGCAAGGAAAACTATAAATTGATATTTATCTATTAGTTTTTTTTTATAAAGTTCCTAATTTTCTATTTGTACCTTTATGTTATTAAAAAGTGCAGATGAATGAACTGTATAATGGCGTAAATTGTGTTACTTAAATATGTAAACAGAATATTTGTAATCGAGTAGCTAATAATATAAGTATATTAATTGTAAACTTTGTACAAATACAAGAAATTGCACTTTAAATTATTGTCATTTTAACAAATAATTGTTTAAGTAACGCCCTCGGGGGAGCCTGACACCCCTAGAGGGCGCGTCCCCAGGTGGCGGATAGGGGAATGCTCGGTAGATATACCGGGTAGGAGAGAAATAAAATATCTCCCGCGGACCAAACAGGCACGGCAGCGTCGGTACCCAGATTGGGCGGCTGTCGAGCAGCGTCTGTACCCAAATTGGGCGGCTGAAATACAACTCGCCAACCCGCACTTAGCAAGCGTGGCGTTTTATCTCGCTAGCAAAACCCCCAAAACTGTGAAAATATGAAATGACGAATTTTAAAATTAAATTACCCCAGGTGGGTAAGACTAGAAGTCTAGAGTCCCACACCGATGAGTCGGTCAGCCCTAAGGATTCTGGGGAGGGCAAAGATTCGCCAAACCAAACAAGACAAGCAAACAGAAAAAGATTTAAAACACTAAACCTGACAACATACAACATTAGATCAATGTCAACGGAAGACAGAGTAGAAGAGTTGGAATTAGAACTTAAAAAGATCAAATGGGACATTTTAGGCCTCTGCGAAGTAAGAAGAAGAGGCGAAGAATGCCTAACACTGAGATCAGGATACCTGCTTTATTATAAAGGAAACGAGGATAATAGCCACGTAGGAGTAGGGCTCCTAATAAACTCAAAGTGGAAATCGCAAATACGGGAGATCAAAAGCATATCGGAAAGAGTAATATACATAACAATCGTACTGGCATCCAAAATTCACGCCAAAATAATCCAAGCCTATGCTCCACCACAAAGCTATAGCGAAGATAAAGTAGAAGAATTCTACGAAGATATAACGAGAGCACTTACTGAATCACCAACGAAGTATACCTTCTTAATGGGAGACTTCAATGCAAAACTTGGCAGGAAAGAAACAAACCACGAAGAAGCAATAGGAAACCACAGCCTCGGGACCAGGAACGACAGAGGAAATACTCTACTAAACCTTATGAACCAAAATAAACTATTTGCAATGAACACATTTTTCAAGAAGAAAATAAGTAGAAAATGGACATGGAAAAGCCCGGACGGCGCGACTAAAAACGAAATTATACATGATGTATCGGTACTAAACAGTTTCATAACCGGTAGCGACCACCGATTAATCAGAAGTAAAGTAAAAATAAATGTGGGTGATGAAAGGCGGAAAATCATAACAGGAAACCGTAAGGACATGGAAAATGACAATAAAAATATTAGAGAAAATAAAGAAATATACACAGAAAAGATAGAGGAACTATTGCAAAACAAAGATTTTGAAACAATGTCGGGAAATGACATAAATAGCAACTTAAAGAAGACAATGAATACAGCAATTCAAATTATAAGACCTACTAAAATCCCGGAAAAGGAGAAGAAACTAAAATGGGAAACAGTAAAGTTGATAGAGAACAGAAGACAAATGCTAAGACAAAACGAAGCAGATACAATGGAATACAAGGAACTACAAAAACAAATAAGAAAGAAGACTAGAGAAGATGTAAGAAACTATAACATGTGGCAAATAGAAAAGACTATTGCGGACAACAGTAGCAGGAAGGTACTGAAATCAAAATTATCGACTGGTAAAAGAGAAATCTTTAAACTGTCCGACAACAAAGGCGAAATTACCAACAACAGAGGAAAAATAATGGAGATTGCAAGAAGTTACTATGAAGAACTCTATAAATCAAAAATAGCACGACCCAATCAGGCATTAATCAACAAAACACACAGAGATGCCCCAATAGAAAATGTCGGATCAGAAGAGTTGCCCGACATAATAACAAACGAAATACAACATTCCCTAAAACAACTTAAGAATAGACGATCACCAGGAGAAGACGGTATTATCCCAGAAATGCTAAAAGCTTGTGGCACTAAAGCACATGAAATAATAACTTTGCTATTTAATAAATGCCTACACGAAGCAGATATACCAGACGACTGGAATAATGCTATAATCATCCTATTACACAAAAAAGGGGATATTAAAAAACTGGAAAATTACAGACCTATCAGTCTTCTCTCACACCTTTACAAACTCTTCACAAGAGTAATACTAAATAGGATGACAAATAAACTAGACTGCTATCAACCACCAGAGCAGACCGGCCTTAGATCAGGATACAGTACAAACGATCACCTTCAAACCCTCAAAACACTTATAGAAAAGTGCAACAAGTACAACAAACCCATAGTTATAACATTTGTGGACTACGAAAAAGCCTTCGATTTAATCGAAACATGGGCAATCACCAACGCCCTCAAAGACTGCAGAATAGACGAGAGATATATCCAACTTCTCAAGAACATACAAAAGAAGGCGACCTCTTGCATCCGCTTACACAATAATACTCAAAAGTTCAAGATCGAAAGAGGAGTAAGGCAGGAAGATCCTAGCTCCCCAAAACTATTTACGCTGACACTGGAAAACATCTTTCGAGAATTGAGGTGGGAGGACAAAGGGATAAATGTCGATGGACAAAAACTGAACAATCTGAGATTCGCCGACGACATAGCTTTAATATCCGAGAATTTAGACGAAATGCTGGAAATGTTAAAACAACTACAAGATAAGTCATTAGAAGTTGGCTTGAAAATGAACATTTACAAGACAAAAATAATGACCAACTTTCCCACAGAAAATATTCAACTTCCTGTGGAAAAAGTTACAAACTATATATATCTAGGCCACAGGATAGTCCTAGGAAAAGACAACCAAACAACTGAAATAGAAAGAAGAATTACTCAGGCATGGGTTGCATTTGGCAAGCTAGACACAATTTTCCGCAGTCGAATACCGAATACCTTAAAGAGAAAAGTTTTCAATCAGTGTGTCCTTCCCGTTTTTACCTATGGAGCTGAGACAATGACGTTGACACAAAAATCTGTTACTAAGTTAAGAGTAGCACAACGAAAAATGGAACGTATAATGCTGGGCATAACCTTGAGGGATCATAAGAAGAACGAATGGATTAGGAATCAGACCAAGGTACAAGACATTATACAAACAATTACATCAATGAAATGGAACTGGGCGGGACATGTTGCACAAATGGAAAATGATATGTGGACAAAGATAATCATGCAGTGGAGGCCAAGAGCCAACAAAAGACTAAAAGGACGTCCACCAACGAGATGGGCAGACGACCTAAAACGTTATATCGGAAACAACTGGATCGAAGTAGCACAGGAGAAGAAGAGATGGAACAGTTTGAGGGAGGCCTATGTCCTGCAGTGGACAAACATGGGCTGATATAATGATGATGATGAACGCTGAACAAATTAAAAGTTTCTTCTTGACCTAAGCCGCTTAAGCTCCAGTCAATGGGGATATCTGGTAAGTCTGTCACTGTCCGATAGGTCCTAAATTTGGCTATTTGCATGAATTTTCCAGTATACATATTTCCAAACCCTACTATATCTAACGTAAACCTACAGTGTATTTCAAGTGTGAAACGATCTGTAGTTAATATGCAGATATTGATTCTACTAATTGTCTGTATCATACGAGTTAATACGAATGGTAGTACTAACTCGGTAAATTAATTTAGTTGGTAGCGCAAATAGACATATCTTAAAACCGAGCCCTATGCTATTAAATATAAGAAGGTAAAGTCAATAAATATCAATAGAATTGAGATTTAAATAATCCAATTATCGAATAATTCAGCTCTTAATCGGTTAAACCGATGAAATATCGAGCATAGTTGTAATAGAACCAATATTACGAGATAATTAAAAATTATCTGATTATCACAAGTTCTAAACTACAAACCAAGAGGAAGACGAAACGTAGGGAAACTGAGAACGGGATGGCAACTTCAATTGGAACAGGCCCGAAGGCCTAATCTATGAAGTAGATGATGATGATCATTCATCATTGACAGCCTTTTCGTCTCACTGCTGCGCATCGGCCTCTTCTCTGCCACGTGTTTCTCCTCAACGCTAAGGTAGACACACGGGGGACCTACAGTTTAAAGTCGAATCCGAACGACAGAAATTCCAGAGAATGTTTTTAGCATAATGATGATGATCATTACTGATTATGTAAAGGCTAATTTGAAAATTTGATTTCATTTTTGCTTTTTCCCTACGCTTTGTTTCCTGACTTTCTTTCCTTAGATTTTTTCCTTGAATTTTTTGTTTACTATGTCAGTTAATTAGCTACAAAGCTAGAATATGCTGCGCAATAATTTTGTTTTTATTTTCCTACTTTTTTATGTTACCGGTACTGGGACCCCGGTGGAGTAGTGCGAATACACGCTGCGACTCGAGGTCACAGTGAAATGCGGCCGATCGGCTGGGGTGTTCAAATCTAGGCTGAGGCGACCGTATTTCAGTTTAGGGTGCATGTTTCATGAATGTTTAGTGTGTAAGGGATGCCTGCAGCCCTCTGAAGTAATGCGAAAGCGGTTTCGGGGAGGGGTTAGTAGGTATGAATGCAAAAAAAGCTTACCGTTACATGTCAAAAAATAGCTTTAAGTGTCTTAGAAAACAATCCAGAGAAATTTTTCGTAATTCTTTTTACAATCACCAAATGTAAACCCAGCAACGTAAAAAGTGACGGCATGTCAATATTTTCAACACCCTGTAGAGTTGAGAAGAGATTATTCATTTTAAGAATTTGATTCGGAATCTCGACACTGTAACCGTAAAAAAGTTTCCATGTAAAATCTTATATCCAATACTGTAGAAAATATTCTCATTACGCTAAGCAGAAAAATTATAAGAGACAAGTATGAAGTCCATCCTTGAAAGAGTTTTACGCAAATAATGATTTTATTCTGAAACCGATTGTAATTTTATTGTTTCTATCAGTGCTTATGTAAAATATGTAATATTTGACATGATTTCATAACTGCTTACATTTTTCCCATTGTTTTCCGCAGTTATTCGAGATATCTATGAAGTATTTGATAAAAATCCTACAATGACTTTGCAAAAAGTTGCACCAAGTTTCGGTATAAATGACGAGACCCATGAAATAAAAAACAAACCTAGTTTGGATGAATATCACGACAGTGTTCGTCTGTTTCCAACTACCAAAGAAATAAATTAACTTAACAGTACAAAACTACTTTTGAGTATATAAATTGGTTAGCAGAAGTAGCTCATGTAAAAGTGAGTATTGTATTTAATAAGAGATTTTAGTTTTAGATGAATGTTAATTAACATAACTTTTAGGAATGGCTGGTGAAATTCAGAATAATGGCAACGTTCTTAGCGTACCCCCGCGACCGCTTCGATACCAAATGGGAATTGGGAAAGTTCTTTTCGAAAATATGATACAGAATAAAGATTCCATAGCTCAGGTATTTATTTAGCTCAAATCTCCTAATTCTGATAATTTTTAGATAACAATAAAGTATTGCTATTATCAATCATTGAATAGAACTTGTCAGTAACATTAATTATTGGCAATAATCTGTCCTGCATTCCCACTTGTTCAATTTCTATTTATTTCAGTTTGGAAGCAGCTTTTGGTAATGATAAACGTTATGTTTCGATCTCCCTTTTTCGCTTTATCGTATGTCGTACTCCTTCAATTTTCTAAGGGTTTACTTTTAGAAGTTATCATACTTTTTTTATAATTAAATCCCGTCTTCGAATTTTCATTGTTAGCCAATATATACTTAATCTTAAACAAGAGCAGTTAAGTGTGTTAATTTCATACTTTCGTTTTCTCGTTTCTTTTTCCTGCAAGCGTGGTTTCTTTTTTTTTCTTTTACGCAACTTTCCGTTTCCTTTTTCTATTTTTCTATTCACATTTCTCTGTTTTTCAGTTGCCCCTTTTACTGGCCGCTTTATGGGCTATTAAAAACACCACTGCTTTATTATTTTACGTCTTTATCACCATTCTCCATCATTCGTACTACGTATTATAGTTTGCTGTGTCTCTTCTTATAGTTCCCTGCTTCCATTTGCTTTTCCCATTTTCTCTTTTTTCTTCTTCTTTGCCACTATTGACAACATCATACATACGTTTTTGTTATTTTTGAGATATATATTTTTGTTGTGTCTGTTTGTCTTTCTGCCTTCCATCTTTACCTAAATTTTATCATTTATTTATTTCTCTTGTCTTTTTATATCGTTTTTTATTTTTCGTAAGTGTCGTTCTTGTTTTCATTTCCTTCTCTACTTATAATTTTCATACTTTGATAATTCTGTCCATTACATGTTTCATTGTGCGTATATCTTCATGAATATATCTATTGTTTCTTCAATTTATGCTTTTATTATCGCCGTGAATCATTTATATTTGTCTTCGTTTATCCTCATTATTCATCTTGTTCTTGGCTCTACCATTTCTTCTTTACGTTCTCTTCTTCTATTTTTTGTCATATTCCTGCTTCATTCTTGCGACGTTCTAGACCTATTTGGTTATTCTTGGTCAATTTTATCTGGTATTTTGCTTCATTATCTCCTTCTTGAGTTCGTAATCTCCTAAATGTTAGCATTGTGTTATTTCCTTTTCCTATTTTTGGGTGTTTAATACGTTTGACCAGTTAAATTTTCTTTTCATTGGTTTTCAAACCAAATTTTCTTTTCACGGTTTGCTTATATCAATAATTTATCCACATTTTTTATCTTCCGTCATCATTTTTAATCTTGTTCTTCTTAACAGTGTGTCTTCCTTGGTTTTATGTTTTCATTTTCCCATTTTCAAGAGTAACTTTTCTCGTTTCGTTTCACGGAATGCTTGTTCGTCCAAAATTTGGAACAATTATCTATTTCTTCACTTCAAGTTTTTTATCATTTGTGTTTTTTATTTTACCTATTTATAAATAGCCCAAAACAAGTCCTTCTTTATTTAATGCCCTTCCCATCTCCATATTTCTTTTTCCCGTTGTCTTGCTTCTCCTCCTTATCCCCAGTCTGTACTCCTTAATCAGTATTATCCCCACTATTTATTCTTGTTGTCCTGCGTTATTGTAATATAATTTTTTAGCTTTTCTTATCTTATATTCCTCTCCATTTCTTCTGTAACCACGATTCTTTAATAGTCTTCTTCCTCATCTTATACCTAGTGCCTGCTAATCAGCGTTAAATTCTGTTCTATATTTCGTAATGTTTACTAATTTCATTCGTTTGCAGATAGATGGACTTACTGGCCAAAAGGACTCCTTTGCTTCCATTTTGCAGAAAAGCGTCCGCACTGCAATCGCCATGCGTTCAAAGGGCATAACACGCAACGATATCATAACTGTGTGTAGTTTCAACCACCTCGACACTAACATTCCAATATTTGCAAGTCTTTTCCTTGGTGTCCAAACAGCATCCACCGACCCATCGTTAACTCTAGAAGACACCGTGTACTTGCTCAACCAAGTACGACCAAAAATGGTATTTGTAAGTCCAAACGCTGTCAAACTCATTGAAGATGCTCTTCGGGAAATTGGACTCCATTCTGAAATCGTGGTTTTTGGTCAGACTAACAAACATACCAGTTTTTCGGAATTTTTGGTAGAATCGCCCCAGGAAAAGGATTTCGCACCGCTGGATGTGACGGATCTCAAAGAAACCGTATCTATTTTCTTCAGTAGTGGTACATCAGGAATGCCGAAAGGAATTTGTGTAACCCATTTGGCCGTATTAGCTTCTATGTTTAGCGAAAAGTATGCATAAGATTTCCAAAAATATCTTGTTGGTAAATAAATTTTATTTCAGTGAAGCAGCAATGTTTAACGGTTTGGTAGATTTGGCGTATTCGACTCCATACTGGATTTCATCGTTTGTATTTGCAGTGCATAGTGTTGTTAACAGAAGTTGCCGAATAATTCTTCCAGGCTTTGATGCTGGTAATATTTGGACAATGATCGAAAAATACAAGGTAAAAGCAACAGCAAAAATTCACAATGCAAATACATCACTTATTTAATTTGCAGATCGTTTTCATATTCCTATCTCCCAGCCAAATTGCCGAAATTTTAACCTACGGTCGACCAAACGGTGTGGACTTATCTAGCGTTAAAATTTTTGTAACAGGCGGAGCTCCTATTTCAAACGACCGGTTAAATGAGGTTAAAAAAATTTTTCCTGGATGCTTTGCGTTTTCCGGATACGGCCAAACAGAACTATGTGGTGGTGGTCTCAGTTTTAGAACATCTAACCCTGAAGAAATATTACTAGCACTTGAACGGCCCAAGTCTTGTGGGAGACCCAATCCTGGATACTCATTCAAGGTACAGTAATGGAAAAAAAGCTAAACATTAGTATGATAGAGAAATTTTAGATAGTCGATCCTGAAACTGAAGAGATCCTTGGCCCAAACCAACAGGGAGAATTGCGGATCAAAACAGAATATCAGATGAACGGCTACTACAAACTTGACTCATCAAGTGCATGGGATCAAGATGGCTTTCTCAAAACAGGAGACATTGCCTACTACGATGACGATTATTGCTTCTACGTCGTAGATCGCATTAAAGAAATGTTAAAATTCCGATCCTGGCAAATTCCCCCAGCCAAATTGGAGGCAATTTTGCTGACCCATCCAGCACTTGAAAGCGCCGTGGTGATAGGCTTGCCACATCCTGCCGATGGTGATCATCCACTGGCGTTGGTTGTGTTGAACAAATCTGGCATCAAAGTTACTCCTGAAGAGATCGAGAAGTACGTGGAAGAAAGGGTCGATGATAAACAACGACTTAGGGGCGGTGTAAGAATTGTGGACGCCATTCATGTTACTCCTACAGGGAAGTTTAGGAGGAAATACATGAAGGATTTGATACTAGAAAGAAAACTTTAAATTTATATTTCTCTATTAGTTTTGTAAATATAATTTGTATTCTGTCATTTGCATTTTCATCATTAGCACGTTCATCATGGGAAATTGGAAATAAGTTGCCAACAAGAAAATAAGAACCGGCAGTAGAGTATTGTCCGATCACATTCTCACTAGACTCTTTGATTGATTTCCAAACAAAAATTCGAAAATAATGTAATCTAAACGTGTGAATGATAAAAATATGAAAGATATAAAAATAACTTTTTATCTTCAAGTTCCTTTTGTTTAAATTCAAATAATTTACCTTAAGATTTACGAATCTCTGAACCACCCGACTGTACTTTTAAGGCACAATTTGGATAAAAAGGGTTTTCTATTATCATTAGCTCTTTCATGAATATTCAGAAGGTGACTTATTTATTTGTTTGAATTACTTAAATCTATGTACAAATTTTGGAAGAGCTAATCTAATCGATGGTTGCAATGATATACAATTATTGGTACTGTTACTAAGGAAATTTTCATTATACCACTCATAATTACTCCTAAAATCACTGACCTCTCGTGTTTGTGCGTCAACAATATTATTGTTGATGAGTAACGACGTTTGTTCCAAGGCGTATCTACTACTACTTATTTGTCAACATTTTCTGTATATCGTGGACATACTATAAACAGGTACCAAGTCCATGTTTGCCGAATTTCAACTAATATGAACTAGCATAAAAAAATAGAGATATCCAATATATATAAAGAAATGCCCAAGTCATCTATCTCCTCTCAAATACCATATAACAAAAGGTATAAGTAGGCATTTTTTCAATATATATATATATATATATATATATATAAATCCTGCTATCAATATTGCGTCCTTTCATAACCCAGTCTTATTGCGTCCACTAGAAATACTGCAGTTAGACAAAAGATTATTCAAGTATATTACTCTCCACGAAATATCAGGTCGATCGCTCCTTTTAAAGTTTGTCTACGTTGCTTTAAGTGTATATTTTTATTTTCATATCGCGTACCTTAGTGACTCCTTTCATTCTGCTAACATTATTGCGACCACTGTATATTTTTTGTACAGTTTCCATACCATCTCACGCACATTACTGCATCCGCCATGTTGCCTGATTTCCTGACCATTAATGTTCTAAAAATAGCTTTACTTACATTGCATACAGTAAACGTGTTCTCCATACACATTTTCGGTATATTCGATTATGTGCATTTTGTGTTGCATTTTTACTTGTCAGGCACCTACTCTTAACTGAATAACTCTATATATTAAAAATTACTAGTCAGAAGACAAAACAGAAGTTTTATGCTTCATTTTATTATAATTAGAGCTAGCATAGTGAGGCAAATTGCCTTTTTTAATAAATTGAAGGATTAAAGGCAGACCCAATTTTAAATTCGTTTTAGAATGCGTGCAATTCAAAAATGCGAATTTTATTTTGCCTTTTTTGCGTCTTTTTATGGAATCTGCCTTTTTTGAGGAATTTCCTATTTTTCTTGCCTTTTTGTGCCTTTTATGGTATATTAAATATAAATTTTAAGAAATCTAGTTATTAAATTTTTAATTTAAAAAAATTTGTAATAGCAATTTTCCAAGAAAAATGCACGTTTTAAATTTTTGAAATAGATTGTAGAAAGTATTATTCCCACAGCACTTAAGGTTAGAGGCTTAAGTGGGTTTTACCCTTTATTGCTACCGGTTGAAAATTTCTCAGAAGGATTACTTTCTTGAGATTAATTTAGTGAGGCCACCAGTAGGAATTGTCAGGAAGAAATTTTGTATTGAATCAGCCCGTTTGTCACAATTTTCGAACGTGTTAACGTTAACGCCGTTTCTTTTAATTTCCTCAAGTATTCTTCAGATTTTGTAATTTTTTATTTTTTCCTGCGTTTTTTTGGTAGCCGTTTTTTTATACAGAGTGAACCAATCTAAACGACTTTTTTTTAGTGATTTTATTAGGAATGTTAGTTGGCTAGTTTTGAAAAGCATGTATTTCGAAATGTGCTCTACAACCTGTTTGTTGATTGGCGTCAAAACGCCACACATACTATGACCAAAAAATATTTCTTTAAAAAATAAAGAGCGACCTCTCACTACTAAACTGCGTTAATAGATTTTATGTAAACAAATATTGTATTGGCGTTTATTTCAGTTACTTTAGTTTGTGATAGGTACCCTGTAAAAACTTTATTTATTATTTTCACTGATAGGACACCCGGCCTGCTATTTAATTTTTGAAGGAAGTTGTATGCCCTTTCAAATTAAAGAAAAGTGGAAAAAGACTAATAGAATCTAGAGAACTTTAATTTTAACCAACAAAGAATTGCGGTTACATTTGAAAAAAGTGAATATCGCATCTTTGACGTTCAATCGAAAAACTGACTACGCCTTGTTGTAGAACATCCTTCGAAACATATTATGCATACCATAAATAGTTAATCAATTCCTAATAATAAACTCACTAAGGAAAAAGTAGTATAGCCTGAATCACCCTGTATAATTATTATACAGTTTTTAATTCACATTTTGTTTGCTTATTTACAGTGTTAAACCGTATTAAAAACTAAAAAAAAAAAAAACATTTAAATAAATAAATATTATTGTTTACTATCTATAATAGAAATATAATCGGTTGATGATAACACAACTAGTTCGTATTTTTAACGAAACCGGGTACAACGCATACCTCTTTCCCACTTTTTTACTACAAATGCGATGTTGATATATTAATAAGATCGCAATTGGCATCAATGAATAATACTTTGAAAGCGTAGGATAGTTTAAAATTGTAAATCTCTCTTTATAATTTTTTTGTATTAGGCGGCCGTGGGCTAGAGGATAGCGCGTTAGACTTCTATGCGGAAGGTTTTGGGTTCAATTCCCAGTACCGGAACATCGGATTTTTAACGGCCGTTCTCTCTCGCAAGGCAATGGCAAACCAGTGAGGTATTCTGCCTAGTAAATCTTCTTTGGAGTAGAAGTGTTTACACTTCCCATGGTTCGGAGCCCATGTTACGCTGTAGGTCCTCTATATCTGTGGCACTTTAGACGAGCAACGCAGGCATAGGAGAGAAAATCGTTACGTCTCGTAAGAGATAAAGCACTCAGAGCAGAAGAACAATAGGAATGGGAAAAAAGTCCGTTTCTTTCCTTTTTTTTTTTGGAATTACGGTTTCAATTTTATAGTAGTCGTCGAAGTTGAAGGTTCGGCAATAAAGTTTATCATATTCTCAGAAGTTGGTTCATCTTCTACGTCACTTTCACCATTATTTTGTTGATGCATTAGTAAATCTTCATCCATATTTACATTAATTTGCGTAAATTTTATCAATTGCGGGTTCCGCAATTTCCGATTGCAAAACCAGTTATATTTTTTTTTCCAAAAACTCTCATTCTCTCATTCTCTATTTCATCTGCATAAAAAAATTTGAAGAATTTATTTACCTAATCGAGACATTTTTGTAGTTGATAAGGTTAACGCAGTCAACATCTAAATTCTAACTTTCAGGAAATTAACTAAATCTTACAAGCGTAATATTTTATGGGAATTTCCGTTATTAACAAGGATAGAAGAAAATGATTTGAGCACTATTTAGTGAAATTTTTGAGAGGAATTTATTGGTGCCAGTAGATATCGACTAACTATTTTAATTTAAAGGATACGGTTGTAAAATAAAAATTTCAGCATTTCGTTCCGACGTTGTAGCACAGTAATTCCAAAAATTAGAAGAGTACTTTTTCCTTATTTTTACTTTCCCATACCTTATAGGTATAGGGTAAGTACTGAAATCATGAAAATTTTCGAAATCGAGATTTTAACGGATATATCCGTTTTGGGTCTCTAGGAACCCAAAAAAGTGGTTTTTAAAAAATGTCTGTCTGTGGGTGGGTACGTATGTACGTATGTACGTACGTATGTGACGCTTCTACAGCCGAAAGTATTGCTCCGATTTTGATGCGCTTTGGAATGCGGGGGTGTATCGAAAATTCATCGAAAAAATAAGCTTTTCAAAAAAATCCGAAACCGGAAGCGGAAGTTACGCATGTTTTTTTGGTATCACTTTTTTCGTGATTACAATTTTGAAACTTTTATCGCGGATAACGATAGAGGGTCATAAGGCAAATCTGTTAGTTTTTTGCCGAACTCGCTAGCTTTAAACTGAAGGGCGCTATGATTTTTTGAAATTTTTGAGTTTAACGCCCAATTACTCGAAAACGGATGAATCGATTCAAATGA
The DNA here is from genome assembly GCA_014611495.1 of Limonius californicus. Classification (NCBI taxonomy): domain Eukaryota; kingdom Metazoa; phylum Arthropoda; class Insecta; order Coleoptera; family Elateridae; genus Limonius; species Limonius californicus. The sequence continues at coordinate 12,095 of JABXWE010001578.1, read as the reverse complement.
TTTTTATTTTCTGAATAGTATATGAAGGGTAAAATGAGGTGATATAAAAAGTTTTTTGAAAAATTATAAGGGGCCTAAATTACGAATTTTCAAAATTTTGGAAATTTTCAAAAAATTATTTCTCAAAAACTGCTCCAAGGCATTTTTTTAAATTTCATATGTCGATAGACCTCGCAAGGGGCTATCGATATGTTTTTTGAAGAACTCCGTAATTTTCCTGTGGCGCCCTCTACGAAGCTTGGAAGTTTGAAACTTCAAACTCCTTTAATTAATAAACGAAAAAAGATAGGAAGCTGGGGTTTTCATTGAATCGCTCAGTACGTAATGGAGCATATGAATATGCAAAGAAATATTACACTCGTGGATATATGTAACCGCACCGGCCCCCTCCCCCCTCTTTTTTAGATAAATATTTTTTTTATTCTAACGGTTGTTATTTGTTTGCATCAAAGAATCTTTTTCCGCGAAAATAAAAAAATGGATTTTTTATGCCCTACAAAATATAATTTCCAGGGACTTAGAAAATTTTACCTCGGTAGCAACAGCGATCGGTACTAGTTAGACCGCGCGACGTATATAGTAGAGAATGAAGTATGCCTGGTTGCATATTAAAAGGAAATTAAGGGGCACCGCATAGATTTGGCGGGACTTCTTACAAACCTTGTAAGTCTGTTCGTTACGAGGCAAGGTTTTAGGATAGCACTTGAACAACCGTTTTGAGGAAAATAACTCTACTGTTGAATAAAGATTATATGAACAGTTTCCAGTATGGGAAAGTCCAGGGAGGCAGTCGCGTCCACTTATTTTACATTGAATAACGGAATCTAATCGTATCTACTCTAGTATCTGTGAAAACCCTCCGTTAGCCGGATAGATTTCGGAATACATCAGTTGATGGAGTGACACCAAGTTATACGAGTTTTAATAATAGTTTGATAAAATTTTTAATATTCGCTGCAATACGAGGGTTGCCTTTTATATTTCGGGATTATAAATATAAATTATAGGTAGATAGAGGGATCTAAAACACGAATGCTGAGGCAAATTGTAATAACTTACGTTTTAATTTATAAGAATATGAAATGTTTTCTCAGTTTTCGTAAAATACTAATGCATTTAGTATGACATATTTTCGGCAGAAAATGATTCAAAAATTTAAAATGTTCTAGTGTTTTAATTTGTCTTTCACTGTACTAAAGGCACGAAGAAGACATTAAATAATACTTAAAGCAAAACAAACACAATTACTAATACCTATTATTTTATAGGCGTATAACATTCTATAACCTCTTGAATTAATGAGCGACATGATTAACACATAACACACGAATATCATTTATTTCGAGATTTCATTTAATCAAAGATAAGTACAAACAAAACCACCGACTCCGCATGTAACATTGTATTGCAGTGCAATACAGTGTTGCCAGTTCGTGGACGCAGTAAATATAAAATGTACATTCTATATACGGAAAAGCGTATATATTTAGCGCCCTCCCAGCGACTAATGCATTGAACTAAAATACCCTTCCCTTATACATCTGGCTATCAATTATATGAATTTGCCGCTATATTTTATATGTTAGAGCAATGCAGGTTTGTCAGGTTGGAGGAAATTGTTAAGATGGTTACACTGCTTTTAAAATAAATTACCAAACAGCGGGAATTTTAAATTTTTATTAGCGATTACATTATTGCGTCCGGTATACGGCCGCAATAATTCGTCGGACGCAATAACAACCGTAAATTGGCAATGTGTGGACACAACAATGATATCAGGATGCGTATATATATATATATATATAAATTTTAAGATGTAAGTTGTTGGGGTAATCGATCGAGGGCAAAGAAATTAAACCACCCTTTGTTTATTTAGCTAAGCTTTCGGAAAACTTTATTCCATCCTCAGAGCCAACTGTAACAACATGAAAAGCCGAGGATAACCTCAAGAAAACAGCATAATCTAAGTAATACTTACAAACTGGGAGGTTATTAAAACAAACTTGAAACACAGTAAAACTGAAACCATCACAGTTTTACTTTAGGTTGGTAGCAGTTAGTGACCTGTTTGTCACTGGCGCGTCTATAAACTGGTTATCACAACAATTTGTACTGGTGCAAATTTTATTTTAATATGTTGATTGTAATTATTTATTAAGTTATATTTTAAACTCATTAGTGCCGTGATGTACACGCAGGTTTTACAATAATGTTGAGCAATTTTTAAATTAGTTATCTTCATGTGTTTCAAGTTTGTTTTAATAACTTCCCAATTTGTAAGTATTACTTAGATCATGCTGTTTTCTTGAGGTTATCCTCGGCTTTTCATGTTGTTACAGTTGGCTCTGAGGATGGAATAAAGTTTTCCGAAAGCTTAGCTAAATAAACAAAGGGTGGTTTAATTTCTTTGCCCTCGGTCGATTACCCCAACAACTTACATCTTAAAATTCATAATTTTTACGACGAAATACTCTCCTTCCGGATTTATCTTTCCAGATGGGGTTTTATCAAGACATCGCTCGCGTTTACGGTGTTCAAGCCATGAGGAAACTCAAGCAGTGGGCTTCTATTAAAATAAAACTTGCAAACAAACTCAACAGAAGAAATTTCCTACTACGTTGTAGATCCACCGGCCAACTTCCCAACCACATCAGTTTCGGGTCAAAGAGCCCCCTGGGACTGCTGGCCACGCAGAACAATAGAATTGGACAACAAATTCACAAGTTTATAACAGGTTAGGGAAGGGAGTACTTGATTATGAAATCCAAATCACAATTTCAGAAATTAACAACTTTCAAAGATCACTTAAATTTATTGTTCAATCATTATGTCAAATTTTACCTATTGCTATTATACATGAATTTGATCGCGGAACTCACGTTGCATTGCAAAAAAAGTTTGCCAAAGTAAAAAAGATTAACATAAAGAAATTCAACAGATTACTTAATTTTTCTCAAGACAATGTTAAACTGTTTCAAGACAATAGTAAATGGATTAAGAATTTAACTGATGTGGACATTCCCACAGACATTTTAAACCTCCTGTCATTAGGCCCTAAATTTAGTTTACCCGTTACAAATAAAGAAATTCCTCTTGGTAGGTTACTTGCCAACATTGAAGCCATTCTAATAACCTAATAACAAAAGGAATGTTTAAGAGCTCGTGTCACGAACGTCCTAACAAATTTTTTGCAAACTCCTAGTGAGCGCCGTAATCGATGTGTTTACAACAAAACCAAAAAGTTTCTTAAGGATAACCCTGACATTTTGGTGATGAAGGCAGATAAGGGGGCAGTAACTGTAGTGTTAAAAAGGGAGGAATACCTTAATAAGGTATATGACTTAGTCAATGATACCTCAGTACACAAAAAACTGGGGAGAGACTGCACTTTTACTACCCAAAAGAAGACCAACGATCTTTTGAAAGAACTTAAAACCATCGGTACCATCGATGAGGTGATTTGTAAGAAACTCATGTTTAACAATTCCGTGGCTCCTAAGCTATACGGACTCCCAAAAATACACAAGGTTGATGTTCCCTTTAGGCCGATTGTATCATCAATTAATTCCCCTACTTATGCTCTGGCTGGATTTGTTGCAAACATTTTAACTAATGCGTTATAAGGTAATTCGAATTACAATGTGAAAGACTCATTTTCTTTTGCTGAAGAATTTAATAATTTTCAGCTCCCTGAAGGGTTCGTTCTTATTTCTCTAGATGTTGTTTCATTGTTTACTAATATTGCCCTTGACTTGGTTTTATCAATTATCAATGAAAAATGGGAATTGATTCACCCTGTGTGTAATTTTTCCAAAGATCAATTTTTAAATGTCATTCAATTCATTTTTAAAAATAGCTACTTTGTGTTTGATGATCAGTTTTCCCTTCAGATTAACGGCACCCCTATGGGGTCACCTTTAAGTCCAATTTTAGCTCAAATTATCATGGATCATCTCCTTGATCAAGTAATCCCGCTTCTACCTTTTTTAAAAAAATACGTTGATGATTTAATACTTTCGGTTCCCCTAGATTCCATAGAGACCACATTAAATATCTTTAATAATTTTCACAATCACTTGCAGTTCACCGTGGAAACTGAAACTAATAACAGTGTACCTTTCTTAGACATTAAACTAATCCGTAATTCTTCTAATTGTTTAATTTTGGACTGGTTCCAGAAAGCGACATCTTCTGGTCGTTATATCAATTTCTATTCGGAACATCCGATGAAACAAAAAACGAACATTGTGCTGGACTTAAAAAACCGCATAATGAAGATTTGTCACCCTTCATTGATTCAAAAAAATCTTGATAAACTGTCAAGTATCTTAATTAATAACGGTTATCCCAAAGTTTTCATTAGAAAATTACTGTTTAGTAGTACTCCCGTCCTATTCCAGTTAACCAACAACCTGCTGTGCAAGCAGAGCAAGTGATCTACTTGAAACTTCCTTTCATTACTAATTTAACTTATGGTTTAATTAATGTCTTAAAGAGTGATCACATCAAAATTGCCAAATATAATTTAAAAACGATTAATAACCTTTTTTCTAAGGTCAAATGCAAAACTCCTATGCTGATGAGGTCGAATGCCGTATATTCAATCGCTTGTCATGATTGTGATAAAAAATATATTGGTCAAACCAGCCAATGGTTAAAAAATCGACTAACTCAACATAGAAGTGACTGCAGAATTGGGAAAAATTCCTGTGCCTTAGCCATTCCAATAGCTTAAATCTAATAGTTTAAACCATCAACCAGATTTTAACGATGTAAAAATTTTAGATATTGAAAACAATCACAAAGGCAGACTTTTTCTGGAAATGTTCCACATTTACAAAGAACCCCTAAGTATGAATTCAAAAACTGATGTTGATCAGCTTAGTGTTATTTATTCTCATGTCTTAGATATGGAGTTGGATAATGGTTAGGTTGGTGTTGTCTTCTTAGGCCGTCTCTGGACGGGGGGATTTGGATGAGCAATCAGGGAATACCTTTTAATTACGGGGGTGTTTTTTGGTTGTCTGTTTAAATTTTCCCGCCCAGGGATAGGTTTTTAGTTATCTTAGGTTGGTACTAGTTAGTGACCTTCTGTCATTGGTGCATTTGCACGTGTTTCTGTATCACAGAAAGTGCGTTGCTGCATATTTTCTTTTAAAATGTTGATTGTAATATTGTATTAATTTTATATTCTAAACTTCAATTTGTTGGTGTACACTATTTGTTAACAATGATGCTAGTCCTGTTCAAGTAGTTCTGTCATGTTTGTTCAAGTTCATTTTATGAACCTCCCAGCTTTGTAAGTATTTAGTCATGCTGTTTTTGAGGTTTTTCCTCTACCGGTTGTTGTTTTATAGTTGGCTCTGAGGAAGGAAATAAAGTTTTTCCGAAAGCTTAGCTCAATAACAAAGGGTGGTTTAATTTCTTGCCCTCGGTCGATTACCCCAACAACCAACATCTTAAACTTTATATATATATATATACATATACAGGGTGTTTAAAAAATACGTTCGGATATTTTACCCACTTATAGATCTCATCAATACAAACAAAAAAGTCGTAATAAACAATAAGAATTACCATTGGCCTTACCATACATGATATGCATATCTGCCATTTCCGCGTTGGTATACATATTCCAACAACAACAATAACAATATTGACATTTACAAAAACACAAACAAATGTTGTTTTATCCACTTCCGTAGCAGACGTGATAAATACGATTCTGCGCTTCTACTCTGCGTAAATAATTTGGCTGTATCTTGAAAACGGTTGATTTTCGGACCTATGTTTATTAGGATTTTTTTGTTTGTATTGTTAGATCTATAAGTGGGCAAAATATTCGAATGTATTTTTTAAACACCCTGTGTATTTATATTTTATTAGTTCATCGTAGCGCGAATCGACTTTACAATTTTTCAGTGCATTCATCATTGCCCAATGTTCTAAACTGTCAAATGCCTTTTCATAATCCAGAAACACAAAATAAATCGGTATGCTATATTCAGTCGTTTCGTCACATAATATAATGTTTGTAGGTGATCCATCGATATAAAGATTTTCGAAAGTCCGTTTGATCAGGGGTTTGGTAATAATCTTACTTATTGGTGAGGATTCCAGTTATTATTTTAGAAATCAATTTATACACTTGAGATAAAAAGATTTATAGATCTACAATTACTTAATTTACTTGTACCTATCTTCTTTTCTTAGGTATTAATATCACTACGGCTTTTCTCCAGCGCCTTGAAGTATTTTCCTTTCTTCTTCTCCTTTGAAAAAGAAAAAAATATCAAGGCGGCTAAATAGGTTTTTTTTCAGGCGGTGGTTTTCTAGTTGGATAGCGCCTCATGTATAAATTGCGGGGTGTGGCCATATTTCCGAGCTATTCACCACCAATAAGCAGCAAATCTATTTTCACATTATTTAAAAACATTTTACTTAAACTTTAAATTCGACTTAATATTATTATAAGTAAACGACATTGATGAATTTGATTAAATGAAAGAAACAGTAATTTTGGTTGCTATCACATATGTATCTTGAGTAGCGTCAACCACTTTTAATGGGGGGAGGGGGGCAACTTAGCTGGCCCACCCGCTATATTAAAATTAATAAACCTTCTTCATCACACTTAGACTATCTATTATTAACTCAATTAAATAATTCTTCATTGTTGTTCTTTTGTAAGTCTTACAAACAGCTAGTTTACTTACTTGGCACTTATGAGGCACACTTGCATAAAACCCATCGTGAAGTCCATCACATTTAAAGACGATGTCTTCGGGCATACTATTGAAAAAAGGGTATGAAGAAAGGTTGTATCCATTAAGTTCTCTAGGAAGATTAGGGTCGTAGATATAGTCTAATTGAGGATTTCCTGTAAGATTACTTTTTATTGTGATTTCTTCCACTGGAGTTGCGGTGGATGCCTGGAACAAAAAATTGTTGTGTTGATTAATCAAGGCCAAACGATCAGTTTTTAATAGAAAATAAATAATACAACGTGAGTTGTCTAGTGATGGGACTTTATTGGTGTAATTATTTATTAAAAAAAACTAAAGGTTTGAAAAACATATAATTAATAATCTGCGTATTTAATTTTCATAAAAGGCTATAATTTTCTATTAAAAAAAACAAACGTCCATATAAAATTAATTCAGTTTATGGAAATTGTTTATTTTTCCATATTGCTGCGCCTAATCAACTATTACAGCCTTTGGGCTTTTGAAACTATATGACTTTTTTGTAATTATGTGGTGAAGCATTACAACCAAACCGTTACCTTGACATTTCCTCGCGGCATAAATTGGTATATAACTTCAGTTCTCGGGAGAAAAACGTGCGGAAAACCCTACTATACAAGGTTAAATAGCAACCGTACTTCTTGTAACAAGATATTCAATATAACACGCAGTAGATTAATTTAGTTTAGTTACAACCTGGTTATATGTTGGTTATTTTAAAATTTTGTATACATAATCATGTTTGCCAATTTAAATATTATTAACTATCGATAAACAAAATTCAATCCCAGTAATTTATTATTACGTAACGGTTAAGAGTCCTTGAAGGACGTTTGCAAGATTGTTGTGTAACGGTCAGATATTCAACCCAATGCAGTTGTCGACGTAATTAATTGTCCAGCTTACGCATTTCTTAAATAAACTGAAAATATTATTGCTGCTGGAATATTATGCAATATATTGACACTAAAATATTGTTGTAAAATTCTAGCGGTTATGTGTTCTACGATCATGCTATTTTTAAACTTTCTCGCTTCTCCATCATGTAATTAATTAGCCACTTTTACCTCATTCCTGTAGATTTCCAAATTTCAAATTACGAGCGATATAGGAAAAATATAAGGGTTTAAATATTAGTTAAACGTAAGTTATAGTTTTATAAATTTTATAATAAAAACAATAATTAAACACATGTTCCTTCAAATAAACATTGGTGCGAATTCTCTTAGTGCAATTTTTTCTGTACAGGCTATTAATATGCAGAAAGAAACTTCCCGTTCCAGTTTAATAGTTTTGGTATATGAGTATAAAACCAATCGATTTCCCATCTTCTTGTTAAAATTTTTATTTTATACAGGGCGATTCAAAAGGTGTACTCCAAACTTAAGTTTGTGATGTGGGATGCTACTCGAAGCAAAAAATGTTAATAAACTCGTGTTTTATTACCAACCGTTAACTAGTTACAGAAGATTTCTTTGTTTTTATCATTGTTCTGTTAAATCAAGCCATAATAGGAAATAAGTCAAAGAAATGCTAATTTGTTATGACAGAAGGTGTATCAAGCTTGAATTATTGTTGTTTTCTAAGTGTGGTAAGCCTTTTTCTGCACGTGAACATGCAGAAATGCATTTTGTATACGGCTATTGCAGCGGTGGTAGAATATTGGAGCAGGTATCGTCACCTGCGACAGCCTGACCACCAAACATTTAAACAGTTGCATCGAAATTTGTTTAGTGGCATATACAACCGGTCGTGCTTGGGAGGCCACGTAAAGCAGTCGGTTCCGGTTGTCATACGAACATCTTTGATATTCATAAACCATTAGTGGAACTTGTCTTTTCTGTTCGTCGAGTTAGGTTAGCTAAAAGTGTTCACAGGGCATACTCCATTGTAGGTAATTAACAGACCATTGGCCTACATACACAAAAAAAAAGAAAAAGAAGAATAAAATCCATCCTTGAACGGAAGCTATGAAGCGAACAAGTGGGATTCGGGAGGCTCGTGTCTGGAGCGCATTACAACCATTGCAATTATAATAGAATAAGCAGAGGAATGGCAGAACTAGCATAAGAGAAGCATTAGAACGGAATGGCATTGTAGGAAAAATATTAAATTAATTCTAGAGTGCTATTAAGATAATAGCTGCAAAGTTATACACAATAGTCAATTAATAGAACCTATGCCATTGCCATTTGAGGAAAAGCAAAGTTGTATTCTCTAGCCAAAATTTGTTCCGACAAATACTAAACGAATTGTTGCGAAAAACAATAGTTGGACCTAAAATTGTATACGATGGTGATCTTTGGAGAACCTAGAATATCTGATTGATGTCTGCATCCTAAGTCACAACAATCAATATATCTTACAAATTTGGAAAGGCTCAAAGCAGAAATAGCAAGTTCATGAAAATGTTGTTAAAACTAAGACAATGCATACCGGAATTAATCATGATAATGTAAATATTGATGGTACGCAGGCACTATGTTACCGTAAGATGGAGGAGGAGAATTAAATGTAAACACCAGAATCATCAAGATAGGTGGGGCATTCCCGTAGTTAACAATATTACACACAGTTTTCAGAGCACACTAAATTAAAAATTTTTAGTATTGGTCGTGAAATCAGTGCTAGTATACGGAAGTAAATCGCAGTTTGTGCCGATGGCAATAAGTCATAAAATACAGTATTTTATGAACAGCTGTCTCCGACACGTACTAATAGTGAGGTGGTACAAAGCAATAACCTACATTAGATTATGGGAATTAAGTAGAGAACCCCTAATAGATGTGCAGATTAAGGAGAAAGTGGAGAAGGCTACGCTAGGCCATACTCTACTCTATTCAAGCAATTTAATCCCTAAAGCAAGTCTAGAGGACCCCCCCCCCTCCTCCCAAGAAAATTCGGAAAGAGACCGCCGCAATAAAATATGGAAGATATCTAGGGAAGCAGAACTCTAAGAAATGAGGTGGATGTGGAGAGGAAAAACCAAACACGACTAGAATAGAAAAAAATGATGATGTCCTACGCTCCTGTAGTTACAGAATCTTGAAGATGATGATTCTACCAATAATACTGTAAACTTTTAGATTTTTTTGCTAGCAAAACTTTCGTGTTTCTAGTTCACTCATTTGACTTCTATTTTATTATTTTCTAGCACGCCGATAAATAGATAGAATAAAGTAGTGAGCTCTCAGACAAAGATTAATGAGACGATTGATGTCATTTTGAAGACCTTTGTTCAAAGCTGTGTTAATTCGAAGTTTCACTTTAACTTGACACTGAACTTGTTTTTTTTGGTATTAGGTTTTGGTACACAAAAGTAAGGAAAAATGCATTCAAATAAAGTTGTGGAAACGGAAGTCAATGTTGTGTGTTCAATCACACACGCAATCATAAAAGCAATCCAAGTACCACTGGTAAAAGTTATTGTTAGAGAATTATTACATGACATCTCTACCAGCCTTCTTCTTTAACAGATGTTGAGCCCTTCATGGATTTTATGCTAACAGTTGCCAGTTTAAGCATCTTTATTTTTTAAGAAAAGTTAGGGTAGATTAATAAAAAATGTAATGAAATTGTATTGAAAATGTATTTTCCAAGGGTCCCTTATAGGGCGTTGAGTACCACTGGTTTAGTTCCCATATTTTCTCCTTAAGGACCTTAGAATAAACGGATATTTAGAATAATTCCAATTTAAGGAAATACGAGGGGGGTTTTCTTATGTTATCTACCTAGCTATGGAAACAAAATGCTATCGTGGTAATTTTATTATATCAATTCTCTGTGACATTTTAGAGTGTATCCTCCAAGTTTGATACAACTCGCTTAAGATTTGTCATTTCTGTATAGAGGTAGAGGTGCAAAAATGAGTGATTTAAAACTTGAACACAGAAGCATTATAAAATTTCTATCGAAAGAAGCCAATAATCCAAAGAATATCCATGGCAGAATGCTGGCTGTGTATGGGGAAAATAGCCCTTTCTATTTTCAAGTTAAATTTTGGTGTAAGCAATTCAAATGGGACAGGGAGACCATTCAGGATGACCCAAAGTGCGGAGGACCTCTTGAAGCACGAACACAGGAGGCCATAAAGAAAGTTGAAGATTTGCAATTTTAGTTATTGCAAGAGAAGCAGGTATATCAGAAACATCTGTTCTTAAAATCTTTGATGAAGATTTGGGAATGAGCAAGTTGTCAACACGGTGGATTCCCAGGCTACTCACTCCTCATCAAAACTTGTTTAGGCGACAAATTTGCGAGGATAATTTGGCGGCTTTATTCCAAGAGGAGGACTTCATTTTTAAAACTGTAACTGGGGATGAGACCTGGGTACACCACTGGGACCCACCGACGAAACAAGAGTCCATGCAATGGCTTCATAAGGCTTCTCCACCACCCAAGAAGGCGAATACGCAATTCTCAGCGGGAAAAGTGATGGCCACAGTTTTCTGAAATGCTGAAGGGATTTTATGGGTTGAGTATATGCCAAAAGGGAATATCTACAAAGAAACGATAATCGATTTAAAACAGCTATACGCGAGAAAAGACCTCACAATTTTGACAAGAAAACTGTGCTTCTGCACGACAACTGCAGGGTGTATAAAGCACGAATTGTTAAAGAAGAAATTGATGAATGAGGCTTTGAGGAATTACAACATCCACTGTACAGTCCCGACCTCGCCCCCTATGACTATTATCTATTTCCAAAACTCAAAAAAACACTTAGGGTGATAGGGATAGGGTGTTGCTTTTTGTCAAATGAGGACTCGTTGGAGTCCTATTTTGCGGAGTTATGAAAAGAATTTTGCTTTTCGAAGACATAGCGTTATTAGAAAAACGTTGGAATAAATGTGTAAGCGTTACTGGTTCTTATGTTGAAAAATAAAATTTTGTTTGTTCTCTAACTTGTTTCCTTCATACTGAGGTAGATAACATGCTTCCCCTCGTATATACAATTAGTGTTTAACTCATAAATGTAATTCTTCGCTATTTAACCTTTTCACGCGCAATATGGAGAAGTTACATGTTTGCTGGAAAGTAGGACTAAAAGCGGTAAATTTCCAATGGGTATTAACTCAATTTTAATTCAATTGTATGCTTTAAGCCACTGCTAGCCGTTAATAATTTTTCAAATTTAATAAATTCTTTGGGAGTACTACTAAATAATTATTTAAGAATTGGATAACCAATTTTTAATATAAACCAGTTAAAATTATTTTATACATTTTATAAACAATAATTAATAAATTAATTAATAAAACTAAATACCATATATGACAGCAAAACGTTCAACGTTTATATGCTGTGTGTGTAGGCAATACAGTTATCAACTTTTAAGTATAAAGT